>JANEHU010005028.1:0-49503 GCA_027563435.1 Nasonovia ribisnigri | reverse complement strand
TGTAAACTCCGCCCGAAATGAACAGGTAAAAATAAGGTCCATGGTAAATTCCACCCGAAAAAATATACAGGTACAAAAAGGTATATGTAAATTCCGCCCGAAAAAATATGCAGGTACAAAAATGGATTTGTAATTCCGCCCGGAAAAATAAATATTTTTAAACTAAGCGTTTTGTGACTGTGCGACGAGACCGTACTGTTTGCGACGTGGCGTGTTATATTATATTAAATTTGGAAGTTCCAAATTTTCGAACACGTAACAATCATATCAGACGAGAATCGTCAATCATGTCATATCTTATCATCTTTGGCTACAATATTGTGGACCTAATTGGAAATGTCAGATAGAAATATTATCAATTGTTTGAATCACTTGCGTTTTGTTTAGAATTATGCGGTGTTTATAATATGTTCAGTATACGTTCTAGAGCCTTATAGCTATAATGGCAGCTCAATTTATTGAATCAGAACGTGGAAATAAACTTTTAGTATTAAACAATTTTAAATTTTCTAAAGTAAATAGACCTTTGGCTTCTGGATTAACTAAATGGCGATGTATAGTTAAAACTTGCAATGCTTTTTTAAAAACCTTTGGCGAAACTATAAACATCACTGAACAAAATGTTCTTCATAGCCATACTGCAAACAGGTAAGTACATAATAACATAAAATACAAAATATACAAAATATTAATTTTAAAATTTAAAATTATCTATATAAGAGCTTATTAAATACGGTTTTGATTGAAAAATACAAAACATTTTTTTGGGCGGAATTTACATGTACCTTTTTTTACCTGAATTTTTTTTCGGGCGGAATTTACATGAACCTATTTTTACCTGCATTTTTTTTTGGGGCGGAATTTACCATTTTCGGGCGGAATTTACATGCGCCCAGTATTATACACACACATACACATACAGACGATGGGCGATCGTAAATTCCACAGGTTTTATCAGTAGTCGATTATAGAGTTGTATTTATAAAATGAACATTCTACCGAGCGCATGTAAATTCCACCGATAACGTCCGTTTTAGACCTTTTTTCATGTAAATTTCACAGGTACATTTTTTTTATCTGAAAAAAAAGAAATATTATATCGGTATACTTGTAATCCTAATCCAGTCTGATTAACTAAGATTACATCATTTATGTGAATGCAGATTTATTATAATATCATATTATATATAGTATTTAGACACAACAATTTAAAAAAAAAAATCATATTATAATTAAGAATGATCACAAGTTGGTGAAGATGTAATAAATAGAAAAAAAAAAGGAAAATATATAATTATTAATAATAATTTATTAATAGTATATAGGTATAATAGATAGCTACGTAATTTATGTACAGATTTATTATTCATGCATATTATATTTGGATACTTATATCTTTGAACGCAATAAAATCAAAATTTTGAAAATTGGGTGACGTGGTGACACTCAGAAAGCTATTAGGATCAATTCTGTGAAGAAAAATTGGAAAAAAGTTAAATAGCGTCGTCACGAAATGGGTACCTACATAAAAAGGCCTGTTCTTTTATATATTTAAGAATTTACTTAAATATGCGGTCTCATTAAAACTAAGTTTAAGGAATATTTATATTCTGAATTCAAAAAAATCGTATGGGTGTTCAACGTATAATTATTATTTATTACAATATATTATACTAACAATAAATTATACTAAACAGATGAATAACTTCAGAAATTGTCAAAATTCTAATTAAGTATTTTTTTCACATAAAAATGTTATATTTTCAACCAGTATATTATATGAATGCATTAGTTCATACAAATAGGCAATACATCATTAATTTATTTTTTTTTGCAAGGAAATAACCTGAATAAAAATAATACAGAAAAATATATATTACACAAGAATAACAGTAAGTGTCTCAATATTGTAAACAATTTTAAAATTATTAACAATTGAAATGCATAGGAACAAGTAAGTTAAGAATTTAATCTAAGAATTATGTAATTAGGTAAGTATAAAACACGTAAAATGAAGATAACTTATACATTTATTATTTTATTTTTTTTAGTACCTATTATTAAAATAATAATCTTTGACAAACAAAAATATTTTTCACTTTTTCTATCTTAATAGTACCATAATTAAATAACGGCATACATTTAGTTAATTCGATGGAAAAATTAAATTTGCCCCATAAAAATGTGAATGTAGGAGGTTGTGATGCTGTATCAACGCGGAGACTAACTCAGTAGAATGTTATCATCCCACTCTTGATAAATGGACACCAGTCACAGAAATTTCTGTAGGTCACACTATTGTGGGTGTAGGCGTTTTAGATGGTGTACGTACAGGAGTATTGAAGCATACAGACCAAGTCCATGTGTTTGGATAAGTGTTGTAGACATGCATTTGTATCGACGCGGAGCAGGTAAACTTCTGGTTTTTAATTATAAATATTTTTTATGAAATATATTTAATCTAAGTTTAACTTTTCAATATATGCCGCCGCCGCGACAATACGGCAAACATATGGCGCTGTGCACATCCCCGCCGACCGACGCAACCACGCATACGATCAAAATAATTATATCATTTTTATATTTTTGTTTAATTTCTGCGTAATAATTATGTATATAGTATGTAGATTATGCCATGGTCAACGGAGGCCACTAGTGTCAGTAGGTAGTATAAGTATAAGTAATCCGACTATGGTTCATCCAACATTTTCTTCGTTTTCATCAAGATTTAAATCATTCAAATTATTCCCGTCAAATGCTACTCAAAATAAATATACATTGTCCGAATGTGGCTTAAAATATTCAGGAGTGGATGATGATGATGTCGTGGAATGCTTTTGTTGTGGTCTTATTCTTTATAATTTGGAAAGGCTTGACGACCCGTGGATTTAACATTGCAGATTCAGTCCAAGATGTTTACATGTGTTATTAATGAAGGGTAATCAGTATGTTCAAAACATATTAAGTAAATATTGTAAAACCAAACATATTTGTAAATTGTGAAACTGAATTATTATACAATATCGTTTGTTAATCATGTTTTTATTATACATTATTGTAAATAAAAATAAATATTGATTTTTTTTAAATCAACTTATATGTGTTAATATTTGATTTAATATCTCGTGAACGTATAGCAAGTATATTCGAATAGGTTCATAATATGTCAACGACATTGCAGCCACCGAATAATCGGATTAGCATCGAGAAAAGGCGTTGTCGGATCATTGTAGCGGTACACGAGATGGGCAGCTCATGAGCGATACACCCGTAACGTGGAACTCCAAGGAGTCACCGGAACAATGCCATCTACGCACTAGATCCGTCGTACCCGTAATCGATTACATCTGCAAAACGTAATTCCTGTGAATTTTTACGAATAATATGCAATCTATAGAAGAATATTATAAAAGTTGAATGCACAAAATACTAAATAGTACTCTCTCTTGTATTCAACAATATGTTATTAAATGTGAAACAGAAAAAAAAATCAACTATCATTTGGTTTTGTGCGTGGTCAAATATTGTCATTGGGGACCTGATACATGTTTGTGTGTTGTTACTAACTACATGTTTATAGATTTGAAAAAAAAAAATATTAATTGATAAACAAAAATCATTGACTATATAAATACTTTTAACTTTCATTATGTGATCAAACTGATAACTGTTTACACATTGTTTAATATATTTAACTTTTTTTCTAGATTTGATTTTAGTAGTCAGTAGTGTTTTAACAGTGTACTAGTGTAGTAGTCTTGACTATGTTGTATTTTATTTTTTTGTCTCCTCATCAAAGTAATAATAATTTAATTAAAATTAAATCATATATTACAATCGATAAAATCCAACCGATACGTCAACACTGTTGTACATTGAAGAAACTTAGAAGATCTACTAGAGTGAAATTCAAACCAAAATATTATCATCTTGAGTAAATCAATACTGTACACGTCATCATGGAAGGTGTAGTCAAATCAATATTCAGCATACATCAACAGAATAAAAAAAACATTTATATTGGATACCTTGTTGATCAACCTTTATCCGTAATTATTTTATTCATGTGTAACGTAACTAAACGTTATCCAATACTAAATGTATTTCAATGGAATAAGTTTATATCTGATGATAGTTTTAATATAATTGTTCGTTCTTTATCCACTGTTCATCATTCAAAACGATTACATTTGGATAATAATTTTTATTATAAAATATGTGCAAAATCTGAATCAGTTAATTTATATCATAATAATAACAGAATCACATTATCCAGTGATAATTTAAATCGATTCAAATTATTGGAATCATGTATAAATGCAAATATCATAGAGTTAACAAATAAATTAGTGATGTATCAAACTTTTTTCAATAATGCATTCATAATTATCAAGTATGATATTTTATATTTATCACCTGATTGCATTAGAAGTGATTTTATCATCTATATTAAAGATTATAATTTCAAAATTAATGATCTAAAGGATGCAGAGATATCATTTTTACTCGATCTACAACAAATGCATCGTGGAAAGTTTGCAGACATTGTATTAAAGCCTGACATAATCAATCAATAAAAACCAAATAATCATGATTTGATTTATTACATTTTAGTTACCTACTCATTTTTATTTTACTAAAATTGTATGATGTTGTTATTATATTGTGTTTAATTCTGTTGTATATTATAATATTATATCTTTAATCATTAATATTGTTTTTGTTTTTTTTTTTTTTTTCAAATTTGTTATAATCTGTTAATAAAATAGTTATATATTTTATAATGATTCGTCTTTTTATTTCAAAAATATAATAGTAGGTAAATGTATCATAGCTCTTTGTTTATTAATTTGATTATACATAATAATATCATCATTTTTTATATAGCACAGTTGCCAAATACATATAACTTTATTTAAGTGTGATACAACATGTAAATTAAAATAGAGAAAATGTGTAGTCTTATTATTGATAAGATTCAATTTGCTTATCATCATTACACATAAATTTATCCATCATCAAATCTTGTAAATTATTGAATGCTAATATTATTGCATTGTCCACTTTATCTTTTTCGTTGAGTCTAATTTTTGCGTTAAATATACTGGTTTTCCATCTATTTAAAAATCAAAATAATGGATACATATTATAATTAATTATATTTTTATATTATTATAGATATATTATTAAATATACTACACATCACAATTGTTGTTACCTCTCTTTTGACTCTACTTTTTCCATATCAGATGTCTTATACTTTTGAACAACCAAAAAATTATCTCCTCCTCGATTCACAGGTATTTTAATTGAAAAGTTACCACCGCCTGGTTTTAGATCAAAATAATTATATCGTTTTTATATTCTTGTTTAGTTTCTGCGTAATAATTATGTATAGGTACAGACGGTACAGTATGTACCTATATTACGCCATTGTCAACGGAGGCCACTATAGTGTCGTACAATTCGTTCGCCCTGCGAATCAAGAACCCGCCCAATATAATTCTAAGTCTTGTTACGTGGGCAATTCACCAACAAGAAAGTGTGTACAGTAATTATTATTCAACCCGCCGTGTATTATTTTTGTTGCTGGCGTAAATCGCCACGTCACGTCGCATATTAGTTTATATAATATTAGAAAATTGCTAGGCGCCGTAAAATTATATCGCATTATTGTTAGGCACATTTCGCCAGTGTTGTATTTTATTGTATAATTCAACTTGTATTGTGTGATTTTTCTTAAATAGAATAGGTAGCACCGACAATCTGTGAGTTTTTTTTATTATTATTATATTGTTGAGCCATTAGGCCTATTATTATACTTATACGAGTTCTCAGAGCTCAGTCAGAGAGCTGACTATATATTGTTATCAAATATTATACTATAATATTAAACAAATATCTATACATAAAAAAAATATTTAGATAAAGATCACTGGAGTTTTTATCTAGATAAGTCGCAACACTGGCGGCCGCTCAGAGGATCGTGTAACACTATATTGTTATATGATTGTATTTTCATTATATTGTGATAATATATAATACAAAATATATTTAAAAAAAAATTTTTAAAATTGTGAAAGTTTATTTTCCACAATACAATATAATGTATATCGCCTCCCTTCATGCAAAACCCCTTCGTCCGAAATTTCAATTATATTTATCAGACTCTATGTTCAACAAAATCCTAATAAATTTTACAGATGTTTAACAATGAATTTAATAAAATTAGAACACATTGTTTCATTTATTTACAACCATCTATAATAAAACTAACTTTTTAAATGAAAATCAACTGAACATTTAAAAACAAAGTTGGGTTACCAATTTATCATTAGTAAACATTTAAAGGGTGTAACAATTGGAGATGTTGAAATGTTATATTAATATTTTCAATATACATAATAAATTATAAAACAATACTTAAAAACTTGTTTGAATGACAATTTTTAATATCGAGCAATAACTGTGATCAAATTGTGTGTGTACCTACATTTTGAATAGCTGTAGAGAATTTATCAGATAATGTTTTATGTTAGTGTTTTCTGAACATGTTGGTTTCACTAACCCACTGGTCTGTTTAATTGGTTTTTTGGTTTAAAAAGTCTTATTTGTAGATCAACTTTCTTATTGACTGGTGTAATTTTTGCTTCTTTAGTAGCCGCCTCGAGCATCTCTATTTGAACTTAATATTGCAATAGTTGGTACACATATTATATGCAGTGGTCAGAACGTTCACTAAACAATTTAATTCGTTCCCGTGAACGTTCAATGCTTCAAAAAGGAACTCTTTCACGTTCACGTTCATATTTTTTTCAAAAGAATACGTTCACGTTCTTTGAAAATATTAATGCTTTTATTTGGTTGTTTGTTTAATTTTTTTTATTTTTAGATATTTTTTTAAAACTAATACAAAATCGTGAAAATTATAATATTAATGTTGCTTTATGTCTAGCCGTGCCCACTGAAATTTCACGTATTTTATTTTTATAATTCATAATAAATTTTATGTTTTAAAATTAAAAGTATTAGAAATCAATATTTATTTAATATTAAGTACATTTTAACGCCTTAAAAATCGTTCAAATTCATTAAATATAATATAAACGTCGTTCACGTTTACGTAATATTTTAAAAACGAGTGACATTCACATATAGTTCACTAAATATGAACTTGAACGTGTGAACGTGAGTTCAAGAACGATGTTCTTTCCACACACTGGATATATGAATTTATATAATATATTATACGTACACATTCTTTGGTAAATTAGTCAACTGATAATAGCAAACAAATAATAAGTTTTTTTTATGAATATTTGATTATACCTTTGCATCTTAAAATAAAAATTCAGTCAAAATGTCATGTCTCTACGGTCATTTTTTTTTTAGAGTTATACCAAAAACCAAAATCGATTTTGTCGAAAATTGGTTTTCCGTAAAAATTCCCGTATTTTCCTTATTTATCATTTGTTTTTCACGGCGCTTTTGAAAACTACCGAGAAATTTTAACTTTTGACCACCCAAAGTACCAACTAAATTCACTTTCCTATCAGATAAGATACTGTTGAAGAAAATCGAAGCATTTTTACTGTCCTAAAAGGTGATGACAGACACAAAAATAAAAAAAAATAAAAAAACATTCATCATTGTAATATCAATACATTCATTGCTCCGCTCAGAATGTAAAAGTATTATTAAAAGATATTGGTAATTATTTAATTGTGTGTAAAGGAAATAGGACAACTTTTAATGTATTCTTCTAATAAAAATCCTGATTGCGCACCTGTATAGGTAGGTACTAGGTACCTATACATGTATAATAACTAATAAGTATTAAAGATAATTAGGTAGGTACCTAAAATGCTAAAACGCTATAAATGAAATCTGAATGAACTTGTAAAATTATTGTAACAAACTGGATCTGTTTTACACGTGTTCTACAGTAAAAATGTTCAACTTTAAATTTTTATTTTTAAATTTTAAATCGATTTGTATATGATAAGAATAAATTATAAAACATTTATTATTTTGTTATAAATTATCGATTTTGATTATAATTAAAAAAAAAAAGTTTGATGTCTTAGATAATTTTGAACCATTTTATCGATATTTAAAATCCATTTCAATCCCAGGTTTGGAAATTCTTATTCTAATAATAAGTGATTTGAAATACTGCTAATATTATTAGTGTGTAATATATTTAGAAAATATTTTTTTACCGACAGTTTTGTGTTAATTTCCTCAAGTGTTTTCGTAGTTGTGTTCTGCTCATAAATTAATTTAAAACTGTATTAATACATTCGAGTCTCCATAACTCGAACTTCAATTACTCAAACACCTCTATAGGTATCTGGATTTCTTATGTTGCACCTTGAAGTGTTTTATCATCGATTAAGTGCTAAAATATACTTACTGCAATTGATTTTAATACATACATTTATTTAAAATTGCAATAAGACTAGTTTACTATGTTATTTGATAGCTTCAAAAAAAATATAATTATTACCTATATATATTGGATATGAAAAAAAGTATGAAATTTTCAACTAAGTAAAGTTACTTTTATTTCGTTATTCACTTGTAAATTTTAAAAGTTTATAAAAACAGAATTGTAACTTTTAACTTTATAGTTTAGACTAGACTAAGATATTTTTCGAAACAACGGGTTCGCTATGACGTGCCGTTCAACCAATATGTCTCTTTTAAGATTTTTAATATTTAAAAAACTAAACGTCATATTGAAATTCTGCTTCTTGCTTCGTCTTAAACACATTAAACAACACATTTATATAGAAATTAAATTTAAAAAATAAAATGTTTAGGTGCGTAAATCGTTGTGAGAAGTGATGAACTTTTACACGTATAAAATAGGCAATTACGATGAGTAGGGGTCAGTGACGTCACGCTTTTTTTTAATTGCTCATAACTAGGGCTGGGATTTACATGTAATAAAAAACCAAAAATATGTACATATATATGTAATTAAAATTTTATCCAACTCACCACAAAGTAATTACTGTAATACTGTTAATTTATCAATGTTAGATACGATTTTGTTTTTAATGTACCTATATATAAGATTTTATTAATAGGTATGTGTTTTAACGAAGGACCTACAGGGTTGACAATAATATTTAGAAAAATATTAATGTAATATTGGTGAAATTTGCAAAAGTCTGTCCACGATTGGATTGAACATTATGGAACTCGATGATGTAGATTGAGTTTTTTTTTTTATATGGCAAATTTGTGGATTTAATTTTAAATCAATAAGAAATATTATAAGACTTTAATTATTTGAATTATATTAATCGCACGCACTGGTGAATTTTTATTTAAAATAATTTAATTTATAGGTACTGTTAATTTTTTCTGCCAACACTCGTAAAGTTCTAAGTTACGCGGGTTCATTATAAGGAACTTTAATATTTTTAATACTTACACATGAATATTGGTGAAAAATGAATAACAGTAACAATAAACCAACGTTAGAATAGTGAGTGCTGAGTGGCAATAAATATATAAACCATTCAATTAATTTTATATAAATTAAATTGGCACTTCATTTGCACTTAAACTGCTGTAAAGCAGTGACCTGTAAAAGTATGTATATTATAAGTTTAGGTTAGGTATTATAACTAGTGCTCGGAAATTATAGGCGCTAAAAAAGGAAAAATATGCATGAAAAAAATTTTAAATATGCAAAATTGTTTGATAAATGTTCATAAAAAATCAAAACTCCAAAAAACTATGTTCTGTTGTTATTAATGTACTAAAATAAATGTAAAATTTGGAAAAATAAAGCCAACTTCCGAGCACTAGTTATAGCATTTAGAATACTAGCCTCGTCACCAACTATTATCATTTATATGTAATATTTTTAAATCATTAATGCATTATTATTAATTTCATTCTCATTGAGAACTACTAACAATGCGTAAAAATAAAAAATAAAAATCTCACTCATGCAGATTCTAAACATAACCAGCGAGATGGGAGAGAGAAATAAAATACGGACTTCCTTGTACGACCTGCTGCACTTGACTGTTGAATGTTGATTATTTTTAGTGGAGGGAAAATAATCAAATCAATTTATAACTTTATTTTTAAGTTTAAGCACTCAATATTAAGTCTAAAGTTAAAAAAAAATTAAAACTTATTGGGTACTTAGAAAAATTTAAAATAATTCACTTTTGTAATATTACGGTATAAATAAATAAATAAATTCTATTCAATTAAACATTTACGGTGTGTATACAAAACAATATAGTTTTTTTAGCCAGGACGGTATTAAACGGTAATTATATTACATTTATGTTTATTTACTATAGCTGACATAATATTATAATATAAATTGTATATGCGTGGATATATAGAATGTATCGTAGTTTATTTGTTTTAGATTCTGAGCGGAGCGATGAATGTATTGATTTTATAATGATGTGTGTTTTTAAATTTTAAATTTTTTTTTAATTTTAATTTTTTTATTTTTGTGTCTGTCATCGCCTTTTAGGACAGAAAAAATGCTTAGATTTTCTTCAATAGTACCTTTTCTGATAGGAAAGTGAATCTAGTTGGTACTTTGGGGGGGTCAAAAGTTAAAACTTCTCAGGAACCTAAGGAAAAAACGGGAATTTTTAAGGAAAACCAATTTTCGACAAAATCGATTTTGGTAATTGGTAACTCTAAAAGAAATGACCGTAGAGACATGAAATTTGGACTGAATGAAAGCATTTTCTACACACCATAGAATTTTCAAAATATTCTCACTTATTTTAAACTGTTAACGGACATTTTCAGTTACCAATTTTTTTACTTTTTTTTCCTATAAAAGTCAATAAAATTTTATTTGTTGGGTAAAAAATCTTGAACATTTAATAGTTGGCTTCTTATATATAGTTTCAAAGGCAGAGGAAAAATATTAAAATTCCGTAGTCATCAAAATCTCGAAAATTATCAAAAATTGTAACTAAACAATTATAAAATGGTCAGTTTTTATAACTAAGGATTGGAAATTTAAAGCAAAGATTCTAATAAATAGTAGGTACATACTGTAATCAAAAAATCTAAAAAAATATTTGAACACAGTTATTTTTTACAAACATTTTAAGTTCAAATTTGGACGAAATTACATAATGTTACAATTAATTTTAACGAGTAAAAGTATATATTATAATATTTTTCAGCATCACTGATAATTTTAGGTTAATAATTAAATAATATGAATAATATTAATTCAACTTACCAGCTACCGTATAATAACAATATCAATATAATTTAAAACATCCTAGACTGACATACCGTTTCCGTTCAGAATCGTTTTTCGTATACAATGATATATCATTAAATTCAAATTTAATACCATACATTATAAAGCGACCTACTTGTAACCTACTGTATAGCAGAGTGACATCCACTTGACCCTCTATTTTTTTAAATATTATATTTAATATTTATATAATATCTGTAACATAAGAATGTGACGCAATTATTCAACGCTTTGAATCTCTCTTTCTCTCGGACCAATAGAATTTTCCATAAAAGTTACAGAGCTAGAATGCATTTTATACGAGTTTCATTATTTTGTAAAAAAAACTGCTGTAGGTACCAACACTGTTTTTTCACAGCTGTTAAACGACCACAGCTTGTAACTCACCAAAAGATCTTATGTGTCACTATGACAGCGCTAATGTATTAATAACATTTACCTGAAATCTAGGATGGCATGAAATTGCAAATTAACTGTGGTCGGAGTATCAAACAAATCAGGTAATTCGAGTCCGTCAGATGTTTATATAGACGAAAATAGCGGTTCGGCTTTAGGCCTAAGCCCCAATTAGCAACTAATAATATATTTTTTTGTGTGTAAAATTGACCCCCTTAACGTTTATCAATATGAGGTAGAACTCCGAACAATACATCAATAATTTTTTTATTAAAAAGTTATATTACAAAAACACAACAAAATAATAATAATAACAAAATTAATTACTGACTAATCACTTTCACAAAATTTTAATTTTTTAAAGTTAGAAAAAAACGTAGGTATGCGTTATATCGACAAATTTCCAATTATTATTAGAAATATTTGTTTACCTATAAATAAGATTGAGTTGTTCAGATACGTATTTGGTTTCAAAATTTTAATATATTATTTAAATAAAAATTTAATTGTCTAGAATTATATTATTACTATTTTACAACAGTTGAATGTTCTGCATATTCTAGATATCATTAAAAGACGACACTTTACCGATTGACTGATCTGTGAGTATCAATGACGGTCACGGGAATATTCAGTTTGATGAGCGTGGAATTTGTCCACGATTAATCCCCGAGTAATTTTTGAATCTAGGGCATCCATTATTGAGTGCATACTCACGACAGTCCTGGTGTCCAATTTTCACAGACTGAAAACATGTACTGTATTCGTCCCATGGACATCCATTTTCATGTGCATACTTAAGACAGTTTAGGTGCCCATTTTCCGCAGCTTTAGAACACGTTTTTTTGCTCCACAAGCAACCATTTTCACGTGCATATTTAAGGCAGTCCAGGTGTCCATTTTTAGCGGCCTTAGAACACGTTTTTTTGTCCCATAAGCACCCGTTTTCACGTGCATACTTAAGGCAGTTCAGGTGTCCATTTTTCGCAGCCATAGAACACGTTTTTTCGTTCCAAGGGCATCCATTCTCATGCGCATACTTCAAACAGTCTAGGTGTCCACCCTCCGCAGCATTAGAACACGTCCGTTCGTCCCATGGGCATCCATTTTCATGTGCAAACTTCAGACAGTCAAGGTGTCCACCCTCCGTAGCATTAGAACATGTATGTTTTTCCCACGAGCATCCGTTTTCATACGCATACCTCAGACAATCTAAGTGTCCACCAAATGCAGCAGAGGCACACGTGTTCCCATCCCACCAGAATCCATTTTCATGCGCATACATTAGACAGTCTAGGTGTCCACGCTCCGCAGCAGCCGAACACGCGTGTTCGCTCAATGGGAATTCTTCATATTCATGCGCATACATAAGGCAGTTTAGGTGTCCACCCTTTGCAGCATTATAACACGTGTATTCACTCCGTGGGCATCCATTTTCATAGGCATAAATAAGACAGTCCAGATTTCCTTTAAACGCAGCCCAAAAACACGTGTCTTCGCCCCACGGGCATCCATTTTCGTACGCGTACTTCAGACATTCCAGATGTCCAAACTCCGCCGCATAAGCACACGTGCTTTCGGACCATGGACATCCATTTTGATGTAAATACCTCAAACACTCCAAATATCCATTCCCAGCAGCTAACTGACATGTAAGCATGTTCCAGGGACTACCGTTCTCATGTGCATATATCAGGCATTCTAGGTTTCCTGTGCTAGCAGCCTGGGTGCACGCATATCGAGTCAACATGTTTGAAACGTGCCAGACAACGTCAATCTCTCGAGCGAACTTCAGGCAGTCGATGTGTCCGTGAAACGCTGCCTTCTCGCATATAATATCGAACGACTCGTCATCGACTATTTAGCTGAATTGCCTAAGGAAGCTTATATTAAACGTACCATTAGAAACCATCGAAGTTATCATAATGCAAAGGAACCTCAAAACATACAAGAAATTATTATTCAAGGTATAAGATATTATTACTATCATAGTTATTTTTATTTTATGCAGAACTGACAGAAATTATTATCATTCAAATTTTATATATTTTTATTACTATCATAATTATTTTTATTTTATACAGAACTAGATATTATTATAATGATTATCATTCAAATTTTATATATTTTTATTACTATCATAGTTATTTTTATTTTATGCAGAACTGACAGAAATTATTATCATTCAAATTGTATATTGAATAAGATATTATTTTATACAGAACTAGATATTATTATAATGATTATCATTCAAATTTTATATATTTTTATATAATATTATCAATATTATTTTTTACACTTTTACAGCTGTATCCAACTATTAGTTATAGATATGGGGATTTTTTTTCCGGGGATTTTTTTTCCTAGATTCGAGTCAACATGTTTGAAACGTGCCAGACAACGCCAATCTCTCGAGCGAACTTCAGGCAGTCGATGTGTCCGTGAAACGCTGCCTTCTCGCATATAATATCGAACGACTCGTCATCGACTATAGATTGCACCTTTACAAACATGGATCGCCTGTCACCGAGTGAGTCGAAACAACCACTCATCGTGTTCAATTTTAAGATTCGGAAAAGCGACTCGCAACAAATCTGCAAGTCAACGTCTGGAAAATCCAATTCATCGTACTTGTCCCGCTGGATTTTGTTACATGCATGGTAAGCCGATTTCAACAGACTTGGTAAGACGTAAGCATCGTTAGCAGTCATCGTGGCTTTTTTCACAAACAGTCAACACTAGAATTGGATTGATTGGGCAAACTATAAATAAAAAAAAAAAAAACATTTAAACATTTAACGATAGTCAATAGACAACATAAAAATGATAACACACCCGCATTGAGGACACACACCTGTACAGTACTCCACGCCGCGGGACTGGGCGAATGTAAGTTCCTACACGAGACCTAGCAGGTAAACAAGATACATATGTTAGTTCCTACACGATAAAATAAGGTACATATGTAAGTTTCTACACAGTAAAATGCAGGTACATGTGTAACTCAGTGTAAGTTCCTACACAGTAAAAAGCAGGTACATGTGTAAGTTCCTACACAGTAAAAAACAGGTACATGTGTGTGTAAGTTCCTACACGGTAAAAAAAGGTACATACACCTGTAAGCTCCTACACTAAGTATATTATAAGTTATCAATCTAATATCAGTTATATCATATTATAATACTGTCATACATTTTAACCCTTTGTTCTATATAATTCTTTATAATATTTAATATTATCAATTTAATAATTTAAAAAATAATAATTGTAATATAATAATAATTCATCATTTATTGTAAAAAAAAATATAAGTAATGCATTCTATAATATAAAGATAATAAAATAATAATTTAAATAATAAAAAGTACCTAATGCATTCTATAATATAATATTTAATAATTTAAAAAATAAATATTACCTATCAATTTAATAATCTATATATATAAGAGAAAGTGTCCCCCTGAGAAATCAACGCAGAGCCAAAACTACCGTACGGATTTATTTGAAATTTTCAGGATATGTACTTATTACTATGTATAGGCGCACTAAGAAAGGATTTTTCGAAATTCAACCTCTAAAAGGCAAATTAAGGGGTGGTAAGAATTCAACAGTTGCGCCATCTATCAAGCAATATCAGCTAATCTTTTGTTTATAAATGGTTGCTATATTATTATTATTATCATTATTATTATTACCTGTCAACCTAAACGAATTGTTTAATTATTTTTTGATTGCTATTTTTTCCGATAATTCTGCTTTGTTTATTATATTACTACTAAATTGTATTTAAATAATACACTGAATGCAAAATACATACATTTTCATCAAATTAATAAAAAAGAAAGCTATATATTTATTTTTTATATTAATGAATCTATATCTGTATATATAAAAAGACTTGTCCTGGGTGATTCATCATCGCCTAGCCGGAACCGCTGGACGGATCTGGCTGAAATTTGGCATACAGATAGCTATTTTGACGTAAGCGTCCGCTAAAAGAAGGATTTTTGGGAATTCACCCCTAAAGGAGGAAATAAGGGGTTGTAAGAATACAATAGTGGCGCCATCTATCAAGCTTTATCTAATTTAAATATACTACATTAGTTTAAGTACCTACAAAACATACAAACTTGATGTTTGGAATAGTGGTTCTTCTAATTATCTAGATGTGCAATAAGAAAAGATTTTCTGATATTCGCATTTCAAAGAAGTGGTCAATCATGGATCTTAAGATTCGAGGTGGAAATTGAAACTTTTTTTGTTTATTAATGGTTGCCTTTGGTTGCAGGTTATAATAGTGATAGCAGAAATTAGCATTATTATTATTATAACTTGCGGTTGCTCATCAGCTATATACGTTGAATTATTTCACAAAGTTAGCCGTTAGGTACAAGAACGCTGATTTATCCGAAAAAATAAAATAACCCTCAAAATATATTAATATAGAAATACTATAAAAATCCGGGATAATCAATTATGACTTCAATACTATTTTAGGTACACCGTAATACCGTATAAATATATTTTTCAACTACAAATCTATACTAATGTAGATTGTATTTGATCACCCTCCTCGCTGTGTCCGCAATCTACTGCAAGTAGATTGCCTACCTGATAATATATTGTTTGCATAACCATAAGCATGTCTCACGGGCAACGCCATGCGGGATGACTAAAAATTGAAACATAATATGATTTTGCTTCCACATTAAATTACACCTAAAAGGAGTTAATTAATCACAATTTTTTTCCCGAGCATCGCCGGGTTATTCAGCTAGTTTTAATATAATAAAACAATAAAAAAAAATATTATATTTTATGAGGTTTATTTCTGAAGCTCTGAGCTTACATGTGTATGTACCTTTTTTTACTGTGTAGGAACTTACACATGTACCTGCTTTTTACTGTGTAGGAACTAACATACGTACCTTTTTTTTTTCGTGTAGGAACTTACATATCACATATGTAGGAATTAACGTATGTAATTGTCTACCTGTTACTCTCGTGTAGGAACTTACGATTCCCCGCGGGACTACGGAAGGTGTATTCGATCCTGTGAGAAGGTCAGCTACCGACAGCTTTGGCACCTACAAGTCAAGTTAAAATAAAATTAAGTACATGCAGACTGTGATATTTTATACAGAGAGCAGATATTAAAGCACAATTAAGAGCCGGTCTACAGCTACGTAGTTTGTCAAGTCCAAGCTATCGAGTCCTTAAGTTAAGCTCGTCTGACCTCTAGAAATGTCCTGGTGTATTACAATTTATTAGTGAATTACATTATGATTAGAACGACTAATTAGAACATGATGGACGACGTAGCTGTGAGCGTAAGAACCTAGCCTAAAAAAAAAAATCGAAAACAAATTTGCGTATCAATGTATAGATTTTCTCACAAGTACCTATTTTATACTGAAACCAAAATATATAAAAAAAATAAACACGTTTTTTTACAGACAATTGTAGTTCAAATTATTATTAAATATGATATTCAAACAAATGAAAACGATTATAGTACCTAGTCGTTTAGTGGTTTTTATATGTAGGTACATAGCAATATTTTGATAAAATTTGTATTTGTTTTTCGTTATTGCCTATTCGATTCAGAATCTGTTATCACTAACATTTAAACCAAGTAGCTGTTGAATGTTTTAACAAAGCCTATCCATGTTGTACAGAATTTTTTTTGTGAACCATAAAACAAGATTAAATTAATAGGTCTTTTTGTAATATTAGTCATTTTTTTTTCAAATAAAACGCATTGGAAAGGTCAAAATAAAAACTTGATTAAAATAGGAAATATCCATTTCCTAACTTCTGCCGAGTAGACAGAACTGGTCCTAGGGGCCACAATATTTAATTCCAATATTATATCAGTACAGGCGTGTACACATTTCTGTACATTACATTTTTTTGAAAAAAAAACTCGTGTACAATATAATGTACACGAAAAGAAAAATGGTAGGTATGTCAAGGAGTGTACACAATCGACAGCGGTTAAAAAGTATCAAAAATTTTAGTGGCAGTCAATCTGTTAAGGAGTAATTAGTTTGCATTCCCATTTCACGAACTTATTCAGCAGTTGTTGGATTAATAAAAATAAAGTTTTTCAATTCATATTTAACAGGTCCAATGTACGTATGGCCTGCGGTCATACTAGCACAATCGAACACGGTATAAATTGATGTACTTAATATCTAATATAGGAATAAAATGTACATTATCGCCCGAGTAACCACTAAGTCTAACCCTGTTCTTTAGTGTGATATTGATGGTCATAGAAGGAGTAAGATTTGAATTATTAAATATATTTATAAATTATTAAGACATATTATTATGATTTACCTATAAGTCTATAATAATATAGGTTATACTACTTATAGTTTATCAACTTAAAATATTATGATGTTAAAATTAATGTTGACTGTTGTTAGTCTCCAAACTCGACTACTGGCTATGCAAACAATATTTACGCTCTATTAATTTATGGAAATGAATCGTGAACGTCACTCAGTGGGACATATTAAATGACGAGTGTGTAATCTGTAAATCATTACAATACTTAGTATTTGTTCTAAATATAGTATAATATAAACTTACTTATCTATATACTTATACCTACCTGTTTTTAACAATTTTAATAATTTTATCATGCGATTACGCATAGGAAGTTATATTTCTATAACGTCACCTACATGACTATTGACTATAGATAATATATATATAGAGATTATGACCTATAATATATCAATATATGTATAATATAAGACATGAAAACAAATAATTACATAATATTATTTAAATTTTCGCGTTTAATTGGTAGGTATACCTATATTGTTATACATTGTTGATGTGTGAGTTGTGTCAGTAGGTTGTTGATGTGCGTTGTCGTTTGTGTATATACTTAGTATATAACTAATATTTAATATGATATGGTTTGCAGTTCTACAAAGTGCACTTAATATAGTAGTATAATGTATTATGTACAGTTATACATTTAAAAGAAGAAAAAACCATTTGTTGACATATTATGTTTTATTTATTTAGGTGCAACTAATGCATAAATATTGTAATATATTAAAATGTAGGTACTAATATAAGTTATAATATATAGCCGTATAGGTAAGCAATATATACTTAATTATCATGCCTGGGAATGATAACGACTTCAGTAACTCGTTATCATGCCTGGGAATGATAACGACTTCAGTAACTCGTTATAGGCTAAGTCACATAAATGTGAGTTAAGTTTAAAGTTAAAAGTCTCGTGGGCAGCTGTCATGCGTACCACTTACTGTTCGAGTTCGTAACAATAATGAAAATATTGTATAGTTTACGCAGTGACGGTGCGAATAATACTATAGGCACCTACTAATATTATGTGTAAATGTATAACGACAAAGCTCGCAGTGTAAAGCAATAAAATAAGCAGTTTTCGAACTTTCACTACGAATTAATTGTGAATAATACGACAAGAAAGATGTTAAAGACTACTAACGCGGTGGCACATGATATATTGATATAGGTATACCTACACAAGTCGCAAATCGTCACTATCTATAATATAGGTACGACTACGAATAGTGCGAAGTTAACGAAAGTGACCGAATCATACGGATTACAGAGTATGTTTTATTAAAATATATTATACCTATTGATATGTACCGATCAGCCGCAGGTCAGCGCACGGACACTTGTTGTTTCGTTTTTCGTTCTTACGTCGACCCAAAAACGTACGAATCGTCGAACACACAGTGACGAACTGATAGCACTAGACGTGAATATCAGCAGCTGATATCGTGCTATACACAGTGATAACGTACCGGCCGCGGCGACAACCACTGCGGACGACTGTGTGTCGTCTGGTGCAGCGTGCCGGAACTCATCGTATCGTCCTCGTGTGCATGTAGCGGCAACATTATTTTGAACAAAATATTCACATAAGATAATATAAGTGTTGTTATTATGATTGGATATCTCCATATTGTATAAAAATGAATCCCTATTTTTCTGGCCACGGCATCACACTCGTCACTCGTGAACTTTTTTTTTTGTACGTTCCTAATAATAAATGGTCAGGACAAGGTTCTTATGAAAGAAAATTGAAGGAAAATCCACCGGAAAAGTGGAAAAAGTGTGGATGTCAAAAACACAACAGTCCAAGCATAAAGTCATAGTCTACCCTGTCTAGCAAGAAAAAAACTAAGGAACTAATAATATATTTCTGTTTATTGTAGTGTTGCTATTGGTTATGTGTATTCATTGATTGTATTCATCCGCCGTAGGTATCAAATTAAGTAAAAACTATAAACTTGGTATAACTTTGATACTTTAGATTTAAATTGTACAATTACGTACACACAGCACAGGGTCCACAATCTGCGGGTAGGTTGCCTATCTGATAATATATATACCTACGGCTGCGAATCTCACGGACAACGCCGTCCGAGATGGCTATACATTAAAATATAATATAATTTACATTTAAAAAGACATTGCTTTTACAGTGTAGGAGTTGAACAATCAGAATTTTTTTACCGGGCAACGTCAGGTAATTCGGCTAGTAACTAGTGCAGTTCAGTGCTCACATATCGGTTGTCTCAGCTATTCAAAAACAAACATACTTATTATAATAAACATGATTTTATCTTTAAAATTATATTTTTATTATAGTTAATTAAGTATTCAATTTGATTTTGTACGATATAAAAGTAAAGTATCTACGCCCTACATAATATTATTATCATAGTGCACATTTTGTCTAATACGTTTTTTGGGAGTAGTAGCCATTGATAGGCCACGCAATTTTAAAACTTTGCATTCATAATTATTTTTTAATTTATATTAAATATTATCCGTATGTAGTTAAGTATTCATGATTATTTTTGTTACAATTTACATCAATATTGTCTTATATCTTATGTTAATATAATATTTATTGATTTTCTATTAATCGTACAGTTTTTTGTTATTTTATTAGTTTAATATCACGAAAATTGCAAATAAATATACTGTCGTTAAATATGTAGAACATTTTTATTTTATTTAATGATCGACAATTTAAAACTATGTTTCTCGTTAGTTGTTAATACTGCAACCAAATTATGTAAAAAGTACAGCCCATTAGGTAAAAAGTTATTTTTACTATAAATATTTTAAGTTAAAAATTTTGAAAGAATAAAAATTGTAGTTATTTCGTTGACGATATTATGTAAACGCTACGATTTGATACATGATTTTACCTATCTGTGCAATTAATCACTGGCAACCATTTATACAAGAAAAAACACTAAATTCTACTACCTCATATTACTATTATAATCTACATACAATGGCAACTTTTTGTAAACAATAAAAAATAATTCAATTTCCTTTGTGAATCTCTAAATCCTTGTGCAGAGGCATCTTTAGAATGCCAATTTTCGCAAATTCATTATAACATCATATCTACATCATGAGACGAAACTACTGTCCGATTGTCCTGCATCATTCTTCAGTGGTTCCGGCTAGGCGATCATGGAGCAGAACTCAAGTTCTTTTATATCTATAATAGTTAGTTATATTAAGTTTACCTATATTTTAACGTGTCTGAAAAAGTTAACCAATTTTTTAACTTCTTAACACGTTGAGCTCCGTGTATATTATCGGTGCCTAACGTTTGTCGCCGCGCCGAAAATACGTCGTGACGACTCTGACGACCAGCGCTCTCATCTAACCTAACGTTTCGTATATTATCGACAATAACTTAATACTTTACGTGGTACAATATTATACTATCATACGCACTGGTTCATTCACGAATGAGTATTACCACCACCAAGAGAAAAAAATCGTAAATAAAATTATAATTAAAAATAAATTCCATAAGTGATAAAAATAAATTTATATATTTCAATCACTCTGTGTATTGAAGGAACACGCTGTATACATCCGAAAATATGTTATATTTTATACTATTATAACTATGTCCCAAAAATCCCGTATCACCCTTAATATCTCCATGTAAAATCACTATATTTAAACGTGGTTTTTTTTACAGTACTAAGTATGAAAATTCTGATTGAGTGGCATAAAATTCATTTTTTTTTTTTTAAATTCAAAAATTTTCAAAAATATTTTTTACGCATTTAAAAATTTAAAATTTTTAAGATAGCCATTTTGTTGAACATATTTTTTAAAACAGTTCAAAAAAAAAAAATACTAAAATTAAATAAAAATTGACCAAGTTAGAGCAAGTTATGTTTTTGAATAATTGTAGTAAAAAAATCAATTATTGTTTCACATTTAAATAATGAAATATCTAATTTCAGCACACGACAATACTTTTACATTCCTAATTAAAGTTTTGATTTGAATAGAAATAAAATTAGCCGTGTTATATCGTTTGCTGAACAGTGAAACTGGTTACCTATTTTTAAGTATTTTAATTATCATGAAGTCAACCTAAAGTTACGATATTGGACATAATCTTACAGTTATAATTAATGCGATTTATAATAATAATACCTACGCATATCACAATTTGGTAAATTATAATTAAAATTATTATCTTGTGTTCTTTCTTTATAACTATTACTGCTATTAGTGTCATACGTACAGTACGTACTGTGTCTTTAACTATAATTTCTTAATTCTTACTTATTTCATTCAATATTTAAAATGACTCATACATTCTCAGTACATGAGTACATCGATATGGTGAAATGTTACTTCCGAAACAACGAAAGTCATAGACAAGCTGCTTATAGTTATGGAATTGAGTATCCTGATCGTAAAAAACCATCGTACAATGTTATCAACAGATTAATGTCTCGATTTTTGGAAACAGGTAAAACTGCATTATTCTCAAATTTATAATAAAGTTGCAAATTTTGGTATTTGGATACGTCCGAACCATTTCAGACGATTTAGTCTAATAAGCGACTGAACCTTATATCCATAAGTCTTATAAGTGACGTGGTGTCCACTGTACATATTTCTAAGAAATTAATTTTTTCCTGCAATAAGCTGAATATCACGTAGATATTAAGTAGTGGGTGTTAAGCTGTGTACCTATTATTGAATTATTTTATTGATTTCATAATTTTTCTAATAACTTAATTTTAACTATTAGGTAATGTCAATGAACGAAATAGGTCAGGTAGATCTCAAAGTGTTACAAACGTAGATAACACCATCAACATTCTTGGAAGTGTAGCTGTAGCTCCAAAATTATCGGTACGTCATAGGTGCGTGGAGGCTGGAGTGAGCAAATCATCCATTCATAGAATTCTCAAAAAAAAATAAAATAAAAGCATATAAAACAAAATTTGTTCAACAGTTTCATGCGGGTGATGAAGAAAGGCGTTTACAATTTTGTGAATGGGCATTACATAGAATTAGTCAGGACCCACTATTTATAGATAAATTAATTTTTACTGATGAATCTACTTTTATTAGAAATGGACAAACAAGTAGACACTGGACATATCACTGGTCTGACGAAAACCCACATGAATCCATAGAATTTCATGCCCAAAATATAGAAAAATTAAATGTTTGGAGTGGAATTTGGAATAAGCAGATCATTGAACCCTTTTTTATAGAAGGTAATTTAAACGGAGAAAAGTATCGAGATTTATTAGAAGAAAGTGTGTGGCCAATAATTTCTCAGTTAATTAATACAAACAGAATAGAGCCAATTTTTATGCAAGACGGTGCACCAGCACATAATTCAAATATTGTGAGAGGTTGGCTGGACGAGCACTTCCCGGGAAGATGGATGGGAACATGAGTCCAGTGCTTTGGCCACCTAGATCTCCCGATTTAACACCGATGGATTTTTTTTTATGGGGTTATTTGAAAAATCTTGTGTATCCGTCGTGTTCATTGCCTGATCTTCGTCATAAAATTGAACAAAATATTCAAAATATCTTACCCGAGACATCGGGAAATGTTAAGAACGCTTGGGTCGAAAAACTTCAACTCTGTGAAGCAAATAATGGAGGTCATTTCGAACATTTATAAAAATAAAAATGTAATGAATTATTTTTGTTTTTATGTCATAAAATCGTTTCTTCTATTAGCAATCAAGTTTAAAAATATTATCTGAATTTTAATTTTAATCTTTCCTAAAAGCTCCACTAATAATTAGATGTTTACAGATTACCATTTTTTTTTTTTTTTTTTTTTCGTGGTATCGACGACCAGAGGAGGGACCGCGTTAGCATTACTTCTCCTCATATTACCATTAAAAACAGCATACCTACCTAGCTATTATTAAAATTATTTATAAACATACTCTACTCAACTAGCTCTATCTTTATTATAAATCGCATTAATTATAACTGTAAGATTATGTCCAATATCGTAACTTTAGGTTGACTTCATGATAATTAAAATACTTAAAAATAGGTAACCAGTTTCACTGTTCAGCAAACGATATAACACGGCTAATTTTATTTCTATTCAAATCAAAACTTTAATTAGGAATGTAAAAGTATTGTCGTGTGCTGAAATTAGATATTTCATTATTTAAATGTGAAACAATAATTGATTTTTTTACTACAATTATTCAAAAACATAACTTGCTCTAACTTGGTCAATTTTTATTTAATTTTAGTATTTTTTTTTTTTGAACTGTTTTAAAAAATATGTTCAACAAAATGGCTATCTTAAAAATTTTAAATTTTTAAATGCGTAAAAAATATTTTTGAAAATTTTTGAATTTAAAAAAAAAAAAATGAATTTTATGCCACTCAATCAGAATTTTCATACTTAGTACTGTAAAAAAAACCACGTTTAAATATAGTGATTTTACATGGAGATATTAAGGGTGATACGGGATTTTTGGGACATAGTTATAATAGTATAAAATATAACATATTTTCGGATGTATACAGCGTGTTCCTTCAATACACAGAGTGATTGAAATATATAAATTTATTTTTATCACTTATGGAATTTATTTTTAATTATAATTTTATTTACGATTTTTTTCTCTTGGTGGTGGTAATACTCATTCGTGAATGAACCAGTGCGTATGATAGTATAATATTGTACCACGTAAAGTATTAAGTTATTGTCGATAATATACGAAACGTTAGGTTAGATGAGAGCGCTGGTCGTCAGAGTCGTCACGACGTATTTTCGGCGCGGCGACAAACGTTAGGCACCGATAATATACACGGAGCTCAACGTGTTAAGAAGTTAAAAAATTGGTTAACTTTTTCAGAAAAAAGGGGGTCAAGTGAATGTCGCTCCGCTGTACAGTAGGCTACAAGTAGATCACTGTACTATAATGGATGGTATTAAATTTGAATTCAATGATATAATATCATTGTATAAGAAAAACGATTCTGAGCGGAGGCGGTATGTCAGTCTAGGATATTTTAAATTATATTGATATTGTTATTATACGGTAGCTGCTAAGTTGAATTAATATTATTCATATTATTTAATTATTAACCTAAAATTATCAGTGATGCTATAAAAATATTATAATATATACTTTTACTCGTTAAAATTGATTTTAATATGTAATTCCGTCCAAATTTGAACTTAAAATGTCTATAAAAAATAACTGTGTTTAAATATTTTTTAGATTTTTTGAATACAGTATGTACTATTTATTAGAATCTTTATTTTAAATTTTCAATCCTTAGTTAAGAAAACTGAACATTTTATAATTGTTTAATTACAATGATTGATAATTTTCGAGATTTTGATAAATTTTGTCAAAATTCGAACTTTAAATGATTATAAAAAAAATGTGTGCCTATGTATTTTTAATATTTTTCAATTGCTATTGTAATAATATACCAGGAGCCTTGTATTAAATTTTCATTATTTTTGGCCCAACAAATAAAATTTTATTGATATTAATAGAAAAAAAAACTAAAAAATTAGAAAACTGAAATCGTCCGTAAAAAGCTGAAAAACAGTTAAATATATTCAAAATTAGATGGTGTATAGAAATAGCTTATATAAACATTCAGTGAAATTTTCATGCATCTACAGTTATTTGTTTTTGAATTGCAACAAAATAAGAAAATCGCTACATGAGAAATCGAGTGAATATCTAATCTTGTACAAATTTGAACTTAAAATGCTCATAAAAATTTATTATGACTTGCTTATAAACTTTTTTTTATTGATAAAATTAGGCAAACTTATGAGGAATCTTGTATTACATTTTCAAATCTTAGATTTAAAAAGAAAAATTTTTATGAATTTCTAACTCAAAATAAATTGCACATTTTCGTCATTTTTACGTATTTTGTCAAAATTTGAACTTTGATGACCTATAAAAAAAATTGTGACTACGGATTTTTAATATTTTTCATCTGCCTTTGAAACTATATATTAGAAGCCTACTATTAAATTTTCAAGATTTTTACCCAACAAATAAAATTTTATTGACATTTATAGAAAAAAAAACTAAAAAAATTGGAAACTGAAAATGTCCGTTAACAGCTCAAAATAAGTCAGAATATTTTGAAAATGCTATGGTGTGTAGAAAATGCTTTCATTCAGTCCAAATTTCATGTCTCTACGGTCATTTCTTTTAGAGTTATACCAAAAACCAAAATCGATTTTGTCGAAAATTGGTTTTCCGTAAAAATTCCCATTTTTCCCATAATTTTTCATTTGTTTTTCCAGGCGCTCATGAAAACTACTGGGAAATTTTGACTTTTGACAGAAAGTCGAAAGTTTGAAGAAAATCGAAGCATTTTTTCTGTCCTAAAACGTGATGACAGACACAAAAATAAAAAAAAAATAAAAAATAAAAATAAAAAAAAATAAAAAAAAAAACACACATCATTGTAAAACCAATACATTCATCGCTCCGCTCAGAATCTAAAAATTAATTTTATGCCACTCAATCAGAATTTTCATACTTAGTACTGTAAAAAAAACCGCGTTTAAATATAGTGATTTTATATGGAGATATGAAGGGTGATACGGGACTTTTGGGACATACTGTATAACTACTATATATATATAGACAATCAATGACGTCGTCATTACTCATAATGGCGGAAAAATATGTACCAACACGACTTGTCATTATAAATTATATAGTATAAAATACATTGTCGGCTGGTGGACATTTTTCCATCAGTATCTTTTTTAGTATACATTGATATTTCATATACGTCACACTTACGGAAGAGGTCCGAAAAAATAGGCCTCCCCCCGCCTAAAGTAAATAATTAAGTATTGATATTTTTCTACATTATATTCTCAATTATAAATTTATAAATTAGGAATTTGGTGTCATTACTGCCTGATTTAATGTATCCCGCGCAAAACAGTTTTTGCCATGTTGTAAAACGAAGACAAAGCATACGAGTACAGAGTCATCTTAACAACTTATACCAATAGATTTTGAGACTTGAAGGTTGTTTATAGCTGTTTTTAAACTCTTATAGGTAACTAAAGTGTTTTTCACAAATATTTTTTTAATTGTTGCAATTTGTTACATATTATAATATTAATATTATAATTGGCATATCGCATATGGTACACCTATACATTTTGTTACAAATATTTTTATCCAAAATACCACAGGTCAGGACTGAAATTAGCTAAGAAGTAAAATTATTTCCTGAACTTGTGCCACGTCAACTATTTGTCGTTACGCCTTTAATACCCCTGAATTTTTTTTTTTCATATTATTCTAAATTCATGAATACCTAACAAACTTTTATCATAAATACAGTAGAGATCATACAGTAGAAATGTGACCACGCTGAGCGAAAATCAATGTATTTATAAGAGCATTATTCTGTGTATACTGTTAAGTAAAATCATATTACTTACTATAACATTCGACTAAAAGTTCAAATTCTAGGTATTTTACGAACAAGAAAATGGCAAGATAATAATTACAGCTAAGAAAACTTCACAACCGCTGATAAACGTATAAGTATGTACCAACATGGTACGCATAGGTACCTAATGTGTTTTTAACATATTTGTCGCCGCCGTATCAGTAGATACCTCGCCACCGACCGGCTCACACACACACGCATACGGTCATTACAATATTACCATTTATTTTTATGATTTTTATATAATAGCCAATAGGTAGATAAGGCCGTGTCCAGGCATCGGCAGGCAAAAGTCACCGCGGTGCAATAGTTCGTTCGTTCGTTCGTCGCACACAGTCGACACGTACATGCCAATTTTGCTCTAATTGAAATACTTATTGTCATTGTTGTTATAAAATATTATGATTCGGCTCGAATAGTCGGATATCATTATTGTTTTTTTATAATAATATATATAATATATTATAATACATTGTTAACGCCGGCTCGAATAGTCGAGCACATTTTTATTATTATTTATTGTAAACTTGTATTGTCGTTGTATGTCAATTATAAAACTATTATACAGGCACAGGTTGTCCAGCTGTCCAGCGGTTCACCGACAAATTGTGAGTTTTTTTTTCTATATTATTTATTTATTATTATATTCTTTAGCAGCTCTAATAGCTTGCCATATTATTATTATATTCTTTAGCACCTCTAATAGCTTGCTATATTATTATTAGGTATATTATATTGTTGAGCCAGTAGCTTATATCATATCTTTACGAGCTTACGGTTCAACGGCCGATATTATTATCTTTAGATTGTTTTTTACTATATTATTGTGTTGCTGTAATTTTCATATATTTGTAAAATTGATTATTAATAACATCGTGTATTATACAGCAACTTATTATTTACCTCAAACGTGTTACCATTTTATTATTAATTATCGTATACACACACATTAACCCAAGTACACATTTACACACCCGCCCACACTCTAGCACTCACAGGTTTTGCTCGGCGAACCTGTCCACTTCCCGTTGAGTGCTATACATAAATACACACATACAACACAAGTCGGTCGGTGTGTAGGTACAGAGCGCGCACGAAGAAATTTGGTAACCGGGCGCACGGACTATTTCTGTTTCGTACTCGGCCCGTACCAATATGAATAACAATTCTTTTTATTATTGACGTAGCTATTAATTAACTTATAATTACTCTATTTAATGTTAGAGTATCAATGTATATGCATTTGGGTAGAGATAATATTATTTCCGTTAGTATGATTATGAATCAATCAAAATTAAAAACACAAAATTTGTTCTGTAAAACATCAATTTCCTATTATAAGGTACTACGCTTGTAAGACAACGTGATGGATATGGCATACTCTTAATAATGAATATGACGTTGGTCATTATTATACGGGAGAAACTATTACAATACTATGTAATACTGTTACAAAATAGGAGCATAATAAACTACGTATATAAACAAATCGCTGAAAATTGCATTACATAGGTAACATGTATAAAACTATTAAGTATTTTTCAATGCAATAACGATAAAACATAACTTCGATAATGGATAATTTCTACGAAGACATTTATCATTTATTTTTACTATTGCAAAAATGACTCTGGGTTTTTAAACTAAAAAATGTATTATATTTAATATGTATTAATATATGCACAGGCACTACACAGTACACACCACAGTACACACCATATATATCATGCTATAGTTACATATTAGTTTGTAGTTATTATTATTGTACTCGCTATCCAGTCACAGACGCAGGGAAACACGGGAGTCTTGTTTAGTAACTAGCGTGAAAATTGATATGATAATAAATATTAATTTTTAACAACAACACAGGTTTTCATGATATTTGACATGTTTCAATAGAAGCTTTCACGGTACCTAAATGAGTATAACATACAACTGTATACATGTATTCATGTATTAACATTCTTTGTTTGAAAAAAGAAATACCAAAATAAGGATTGGATACCGGTTGGAACCAGGTTTAACTAAAACCTAAATTATAAGTTTTGTAGAACCTCAAAATTTAAACTAAGACCTTTAAAATATTTTAAAGACCCGAACCTTACTGAAATCGTTAAAACTATGAAGGTCTCAGTCCTTGGTATCTACAGTATGCGAGTAAAACATTGGGTGAAAAAGTAGTAGGAAACTAATGTTCTGTTAGTTACATAATATGTACAGTAGGTACAGTTGTGCAAAACTTGACTGCACGTAGCTGACAACTGTAACTTGTAGACGGTAATAGATATTGTCAAGTGTCCAAACAAATGAAAAATAAATAAAACCAATTTTCGATAGAATCGATTTTGTTTATTGGTGTGACTAAAAAAAAGTTCCCGTATACATACAATTTTTACCAAATATTTAGATGTTGAAAAATTTTAAATTAAATAGATAATAGAAAATTCTCCATCAATTGCTTTAAGCTGAAATTTAAAATAAAGTTGAGCTTTAATTCACAATCATTTTGCAGGTATAAATCATCCTAACGGGGTAACCTTTTTTTTTAGTTTTTATATAATTATTGATGATAAAAAATTTCGCTCGATGGAAAAACTTGAAAACTGAATATAATATAGTTATTCATAAGTTAATATAATTGGATAATGAAAAAAAGTTTGAGCTTAACTCCAGAATATTGTTTGATAAAAGTGTTTTTATAGGTACCTGATTTTAAAAATTTGGGAAATGTTGGTTTAAAAGTTATAGCCTTTTTTATGTACTCCCAGCCGAACACGGAGTGTCGAGTGAACAACGTATAAAAATAACATTTTACAATTTAGCAAAATGGTTACACAATAAAGCACTAGTTACTGATTCTTGGTATGCAGCCTTATCACTTATAACTTTTGTAGATAAACGAGAATTATGTCAACATTCAACAGCAATAACAGCAAGAGGCATGGCTATCTTAAATCGTAATCAACATTCAACATTTAACATTTCAATAGTAATATGTTTATAAGTTGTTGTAATTTGTAGTGCTGGATTCAATTCAAAAATGGTCTCAATTTGTCAGAGAAGTTTGCAAAATTTTTAAAACTTACAAGCGATTGTATAATACCTTCAGATGAAGAATTTTTATTTTTATTGTTTAACAAATGTATGTGTATTGTGTATATATTAATTAAATACATAACTATACTTTAATAAATAATAAATATTTAATACACAGTACTTATAATCTATATCTTAATATTTATTACTATAGGTAGATTAAACATATAAAATTCTTATCAATTAAATACTACAGTACCTATGTATTTCTTCTTAAAATTAGAGAAAATATATGTATATTTGAAACAAAATTAATTGGGCTAATAATTATTTTTAGATTAAAAAAATAAATGGTAGATAACCCTAACTAAGGTTTAGGAATTCAGAGTGTTTCCTTTTTAGCATTTTAAAACATAATAAATTAACAATTTCTATGTATTTAAAAAATAATTCATAAATACATAAACAGATACATATGTATATGACATATCTGGGACGGTGAGTTTATACTGTCATGTTATTTATATAACAAATCGGTTTGTAAAAACTTAGTAAAATTCAGTGAAGATTTAGAAAAGGTAATTATTTTATTTACTATAGACTAAAGTAGGTAGTGAAAGGTCTATTCACACATTTATTTTTTTGTTAGTTTTAAATTTTTATTTTCCTATTTAAGGTTTTCTTTTTATTAAAAATAAATAATTACAGATCAATATATGAACACCAAAAAAAAAAAAAAATAGAATAGGTAAGTTATTTTTGATTACACAAAATAAATGATGAAACTAAAGTGACAAGACGAATAACCATTATTTATTTTTTTTTTACTAGAAAATCACTACATGAATGCCGTAATGTGTTCACATCGCTTAGCCCCAAGCGACAAAATATAACCTACATCAGAGTGATGTGATATTAAAATTTTTTACAAATTGCATTGTATATCAAGATTATCTTGTGTGTGAATAGACCAAATAGACCTAACCTTAATTTAATACTAAATTATCAAAGGCAATAAACACATCAGTTATCAAATTTTTTACTAGAGTATGAACAAATTTCCGTATTGCAAATTTTTGCAAGATTTGGGTAATGTCATAACTAATGAAAAATATTAACACTTAACATGCCTACAACCCTAGATAAATTAATAAAAATTAAATGAACATTGAACATATTTTACATTACTAACATACTAACATAATGTTAAATGATGCATATAAAATCAAACAGATTTTGAAAAAAACATCACCTTTTCACAACATAAAGATATGATCAATCCAAAATTAAATAATCATAACTAGGACTTGGATGTTGTTACATTAATTAAAAGTTTGGAAAGGTTATAACTAGATTTAGGGACTTCAATATACATACAAATATGAGCAAACATACATTAGAATATAAAAGAAATTATTGTTTTAATTTAGTATAGTTTAGTTAAAATGAGCGAGCATCAAGGTAAGTATGGTAAACTAAATTTGAATGCATATTCATTATTTTTTTAAAAAAACAAAATCTGTTTTCAAGATAAAAATTTTGCATTCTCGTTTATGTCTAAGATATCTATAAATGAATGTAGTTTATGAAAGGCAGCAATTTAATACATGCCTAATAAAAAGTAAAACCATATAATAGCCATATAACTAGTTTATTATTATTATAAGTACATAAAGATAATTATTTTATAATTAATTTCCATAGTAGTATTATTTATTTATCAATGCCTCTTGTCAATTTAAGTGACATAATACAATATTCTGAACGAACTGAATGTTTATCTAAAAATAAAAATAAAATAACAGGTTGCTTTAATTTGGTTTTTTCATTATAGATTAAATATATTATGTTAACTATAATAGTAACAATTAATAATTTATTTGCGTAAATATGTAAAACGTGCCTACTATATTACGTACAGGACCGGATTATGCACGGAGCCTAGGAGCCCGTGCTCCAGGTCCTGAAATATTGGAGACCCCGAAGTGTCCTTTTATCTCAACCTAAGCTCAAAACATTTTTAGTTTAAATTTTATTTTGGTTATAAATTTTTTTTAATATTCGTAATAATGTTATTTTTATTACGCCGTGTACTGAGTGCCACCCGTATGTGGGCAGAGCTGTAATATCTCGGACTGGAATAATTATTTGCATTCGCCGCACTAGCTAGAACATTACGTTACCTACTTATCTTATTTCCGACAATATATTGGTATCTGTAGATTTTATTTTGCTTTATTTAAAGTTATATCTAGATTGTTTTTGCTAGAAACATACAATCCTGGGTCATCGACCATCATTTGGTCTCTACGATTTAATTGCAACAGTTGATTAGTGCGATTACATGATATAATATTACTTATTACGACAATATCTCAAAAATATATTAGGGGAGTCGCTAAGCGAAAGCTTATAAAAGAGAAAGAAGAACATATGAAAATATTGCTAAATAAGGCAAGGCTATTGGCTATTCAAAAGATAATTATTTCCAAATGAGTAGCAAAAAAATAAGAAAAAATAATACATTAAAGTTAGTTTTAAGATATTATCTTTACATTTTGACATTTAAAGAATATTATTGTATACCTGCATATAACGAAAATTTCCAAATATAAAAAAAATTTAAAGATATTTCTGTACAAACAATTACTTTGTGTCATTTTTTTAAAGAAATAAAATGCAGTTATCGGTAATAAATATTGAAAGGACTAGGGGCCCTTTAGACTACTAAGCTCCAGGCTCAGTAAACTCTTAATCCGGTCCTGATTACGTAAGAGTTGTATTTATTATAACCCGGTTAACAATTATTAGGTACTTTTATTATCGATCCAACAAAATAAACAATTCAATTTAAACAGCACTTGAGATTTATGATTTGAGCATTTATCATTGTAGTCAAATATTTTTGGAAAAAATATGAATCCCTTGTTACATATGTACCCCTAATATTTTCAATATTATTTTTTTTGTTATTTTATTAGATATCATATTAATTTGTACAAGCATTATAATTATATTATTTCCATACCTAATTACAGATAATTAATAATTTTAAATTTAAATTTACTTTATATAATAATATAATGAATAGGTAAATGGTTGCTCTATACCACAAAAAAATACAATTTACTTTTAGAAGGTGGATCTAACCATAAAACCGGGAATCAACCACTTAATCCGCTAAATTGACATGAGCTAAATGTTCATCAACTATTGTTGTTTAATACTTATTTGGTTAGTTTATATTATTTATATAATATTTACCTTCTAGTTAGCATTCTAAACCAAAAATACACAATTAATTCTTATGATTTGTGATTTTTTGGTTGAACTAAAATATTTTTAAAAAGTACTTCTTACTTATAGGTATTATCTAAGCCGAATCCCAAACATATATTTGATACTGTTTAAAAAAATAAAAAAAAAGTTTAATTGAATTAAAATTTTAAATTTTTAGTTAACTACGTTTATAGAAACGATCATAGTTTTAAAGAATATATTATAATTTATATCATAAAAATAAATTATTTTTTAATATGTGAGATTTATATTTTATTGTTTTGTTACCAATTTCAAAATTACCTACCAATCGTAAAAGTTGTTTCCTCATTATTATAATTTTCAACAAATTTTTTCAGTGGATCTGAAATTATTTGAATTAGGTTCAATTAAGTGTTAATTGTTACCCAGCGTTTTATGCTATATTTTTTATTTTCATAGATGCGTTATACGCAGTAATAAAATATTACTTACTATGGAGAACATCGATCTGATTTTCTAATATAAAGTATAATTTAAAATATTATTATACACTGCGGCATTGGCTTATAATATCACATATTATAAAAGGGTATGCATACCTAATATAATAAAGCAACACTAACGAATATGAAAGGCTAACGGTACTTGTAATATTCAATAATAATATGAAGAGGATGTATTGAATATAATATGAATCGTACTAATCACACTACTTAGGAAGAAAATGGCACACTAAATTTAACTAAGTAGTATAGGTACAGCCGTACATAATTGAAGTGTAAAGAGATTTTTAAAACTGTTTGACACCTACATCCTTTCTATGACTTTTAGAACACGTGATCATTATGTTAATTTAATTACACAGGAAGAATACTATTTATAATACACCTTTTTATAGTGAATTATTCCCTCTTCACTGAGTAGTAAGTATTAATATGCATCGTAACATTTTAGAGATCACTCTACGTATTATCATTAACGCATATTCGATTATATGATTAATGTGTATTTCTATTTGAGTTAAAAGCGTATTTTAATACATTTTTCATTTAATCATATATAAGTAGGGTATACATTCAAAAATATTTAAAAATACAAATATATATTATGTAATCTTACTTAATATGCCGATTGCGTTTTTAAAGCCTTCCGTAAGACCAAACTTATTTGCTATAAAATAAACGTTTTTATACTGTTCATACATCTTTGTTACTATTTTTATATTTCGATATAATTAACAACACATACTCGCACACTTACTTCGTAATAAATTAAAATATAAACATCATTTAATAATATTTTGAGTATTAATTTAGCCTGATGCTATGAAGTATGACTCCAAATTTTTGTAAAATGTATAGAGAAAAAGTTCACTCGATTTTATTTAGGCAAAAACAACTTGGTAGAATTTAGGTGAATTTGCGCTTACCCCCAACATTTACCGAGCTCAAATCTCTAGATATGAGAGCCTTTCTGAGTAGCCAAAATTATGTTTCTGGTGAACATATAAATGATATAAAAAAGACTGAAATATTTGTTTTACATAGATTTTATTGCATTAACTGAAATGTTGCTTAATTATGATATATCTGAAGGTGAACTTCATCTGTTTAACCAAGATAATTTTAGATCATACAACTATTAGCAGTTCTATGGGTTGTGGTTTGCATACGGATGGACATATCACCGCTTTTAATTAATGAAACTTGCGTGGGTATTAAGGCTTGATTTGTGAGCTTTGCTCTCAACGAGAAAAATATATGGTTAGCAATGCCTAATATACTCCTAAATCTCTTTCTAACTCTTATGGAACCTGTATGTCTACTACTGATAATCTTCTTCCCAACTTCTCTGATAATTTGTTGATTTTCTGCGGTTATTTTAATCTTTCGAATATTGATTGGTCTAATTATAACTATGGTCTCATTTGTTCTTCTCTCCCGAGCTCTCCTACAAATTGTCTACCGAAGGCTATTGCAAAAAAAAACATTTTTCACATCGATAATGTGTTAATAAATTTGTTTCGCTATTGGATCTTATTTTCGTGAATCCCAATCACTTCAAGGTAAAAGCTGCATCAACCACTGTTGTACCTGTGGACCGATATCACCCTGCATTATCTATTGAATTCATTCCAGTAAGTAGTAACAATTATACCTCTTATAGGTTCTTATCTTGACTACTTTCAACTTCTGCAAAGCGAATTAATACGCTTGTTAATACATTTCTCTTGTCTATCAACTAGTTAGAAAAAAATAGCATAAATGATTAACAACAATTCTTTTTTCTTCGTCCAAAATTTAATTACTTAAGTAATAAATGCTAAAAATCAGATCTACTAAAGAGGCTTTTTGTGCTAATCTTAATAAATTTTGAGATTTGGTTAGGAAGGTAAGTCTATCCCTATGCCAGTAAAAGTAATATCGAGGTAGCTGACTTTTTACTCAAAACACATTAATTCTGTGTATTCAAGCTCTTATATAAACGATGTGCCTGAATAGAATCAATCCCTAGTTCATGATCTTCCTAGTGACCTAGTAGATAGCTATTTCTTTGATATATCGCATATTTAAATGGGTTAGGCTGTTTGAAATGCAAAATAACCGTGACCCAGACAGTGTTTCTGGTGAAGATATTTTTGATCAGATCTTCTTTTTCATTCCCATTATGATCTCTGTTTCGGAAATAACTTGATTCAGGAACCGATCCTGAAATACTTAAACTTAATTCCATAACGCTGGTATTTAAATCAGACGATGATTCCGATGTAGGTAATTATAGACATAATATAACCATCATAAGTCACACAGGAAATTAATATTGGGTTTGACTTTAATCTCTCTAAATGCTTTTTAAAGACTTTTTACAGAAGTCGTACTCACTGAAAAAATAAATATATGCTTCATGGCTCCTATCTTGCTATTGAAAAAAATGCGGAAAAAGATCTTGGAATAACCTATGCAGTGATCTATATTTTCTTTCCCCTTATAGATGCATCGTGCTGCAAATGTTTAAAAGCTCTTGGATTTCTCAAGTGGGTTTCCAACAAATTGAAGTTGATTGCCCCGCTAAAAGCATTATATTGTGTGGTTGTCAGATCAACTTTAGAATTGTCTGTAATTATATGGGATACCCACACTGCGAGGGATAAAAATCAGTATGAAAGAGCCCAACGAATTATGTTGGAATTCGCTGCATATTTACTAAAGAACTAACAGAACATGAACATAAGTGTAAAGTAGTATCTAGTAGGTTTAGTTTGTAGTCCTTAGCTAATAGGAGAGTTGCTCTTAAGAAGATCTTTCTTCATACACTAATGATTGGATCAATTGACGGTCCAGTGTGACTTTCTCATGTCCATTTTTAAATTCCTCGAGTCGGATTTCACTCTATCTACCCTTTCTTTATATCTTTGTATATAACAATGTATTCTAGTAACCGACCACTGCACAGAATGATGCGTATTGCCAACAACGATCCATCTTTCAACTTTTAGTTATTATTTGTAATTCATTTTGTTTTGCCCTTTGTGTAAGCTACTGTTAAACAAACTTATGGATTTTAAATTTGTACATTTGTGTATGATATAAATTGGTTATTCTGTGCTTTGGGCTACGGCCCGTTACAAAAAAAATAATTACAATACACATTATAAAATACTTAAATATAACACATTAAATAACTGGAGATGTATACTTACAGAATGAATGCCAAAAATTTGAATATTCGTCTGCATCTTTAAAAAAACCTATTAAAAGATTAAATATATATATAAATGTAAATTTATTATTGTTTTATTTTTCAATGTTATCCACTGCACAGCATATACATTTAATATAATCATATTAAAATTATTGATTTAGCCTGATATTCATAGACTGACCTGACGCTGTATTTCCCCAATTTTTCCTTAATGGATCGAATACATATATCCAAAATAATTCACTTGAAGTACGGAGTGTAAAAATCACAATAGTTGCTTGATGTATCGATAAGTCAATTCTACTCAACTAAGATACCAAATTTATCAATTATCAATCTATGGGAAAATTTAGTTATGAATCATAACTTAATAGGTGTGGTATAAAAATAAGTCATCGGCTCAAAAAAACGGTAAAATAATAGGTAATGTTATTTTGGAGAGTCGACTAATACAGATTATACATAATATTAAAAAATATCTCAAGACCTCAACTGAATATTCACATCATCACTTCGTCTTCGACAGCTGACCGTACAATGGGAGTGCTCTCCGGGATAAACCTTTTATAGCTCCCGCTAGCACGTACCGTCGTCAACAGTTGGCGTCCAGCAGGTTAAAAGATTTAATCACAATATATAACGTAAACGTCTATCCTATCCTATATCTAACACAAATTGATACATATAAAACACCTTTCTGATACGTTATTTTAATAAATATTTTATCATTAACTTTGGTACACCTGCACATAATTTCGGGCTAAAAATATTCTTACAACTACTTCCTAGGAAGAACATAGGTATACCCTTACACGATTTTTAGTACGTGTGATGCAAACATACATTTAGTTTAAGATATATTTACTTTATTCCAGGTCATAAGCTTGGCAATTAAATACATGATCTGTCCAAGTTACTAATAGCAACAATTTATACACACAAAAAAAAACAATAATGGATACACATTTTTTCTATGACTATTATAAGCTACACCCAAATGCAAACATATTATATAAACTAAAAAAAAATCTACACCTTGAATCTCCATATCCCTGCCCTGATAATCTCTTTATGAATTTCTAAATGGCCGGAACAATTTTGTATGTGTTTCATTATTGCACTCAGTAGGTCCGACCCAGGGAAGTGTTCAAACAGGGATTTTTGATGGAAATTTATGTTTATAAATGGTTCCTATTGGTTAAATGAGAAATAATTACCAGAAATAATTAACTATTATTTTATTGGTTGCCATTGGTTGATCGAGTAGATCAAGTACAAGCATGCATAAATCTAATTTTTGCACATTGCCTACCAAAGTTTCTGAGTTGCACTTAAAGCCGTTTATTGGCGTTGTCCGAGATCCGACGTAGTCAGATTGCATACCAGGGTGGCTGCTGAGATACACTTACTGCAGTGAGTTACACACAAAAGTAGATGATCAATTACAATTTGTTTTTAAGAGTTGTTATTTTTTAAGGGCAACAAATTACGTGGTTTCTGTTAGTATATATTTTGAGGCCAAATACTACTCACTCATTCATCGCTACATCTCAAAAACTAAACCAATTGTGTACTTTAACTTTGGAATAGAGTTCCCTCTAATGATATAGGTATGCTATACGAAAGTACAATTGACATTTGCATTTTAAAGAGGTGGTCAAACAATGATCATAAAATACACCGTGGGAACTGGAACTTTTTTATATTTAAAAATGATTGCCATTAGTTTCAGTTTAATTTTTTAGAATCAGAACGGAGCGGAAGAATGTATTGATTTTACGATGGTTATTTTTTTCTGTCTTTCGACAACAATTTGAATAGTTAAAATGTTCCAGTTTTCCAGATATCAGCATCTTTTCTGATAGAAAAGTAAATCTAGTTTTGAGAGGTCAGAGTTAAAAATGCTATATAGTTTTAAAAAGAAAAAAAAATTGATGACAAAAAAAGTAATTTTTGAAAAAAATGATTTATATTTTTGGTGTAACTCATTGATGACTGCAGACTTTTGAAATGTTCACCAAATATTATGATACTTAATTAATGGAAACAATTTCAAAATCTCCAACTATTAAACTTGATTTAACTATTAAATTTGATTATTTATTCTAGGATGACACAACATTTCCGTTCGACAATTTTCATATACAATGTTTTATCATTCAATTCAAATATAACACATAAATTACAACGAAATGCTCGACGAATACTGTACAACAGAGTGATAAACACTTGTCAACCTTTTTGTTGTTGTATACAAATTTTTGCCATTGGTTACTGGGACAGATCAGTTACAGCAAATTGACACTCATATGGTCTCAAATAATGATACTTCCATAATAGATCTTAAGACTAAATAAATGTGTGTAACTTATATACTCAAATACTAAATACTCAATTGAATTCGATGAATATCTCAGAGATTGGTATTTAAAGACCAAGAACTAAATCAAATCCATGACTTGCGATTGCCTATTTAGGTCAAACTATTTCACAATGCCAGGTACCTGGTACACTACCACCGATTTGTCAGATAACTGAAGTAGGTACCTACACTTAAACTGAAATAAAATAATCTGAGATAATTTAGCCTATTTAGCGTATCTACTTTAGTATAGGAATTGCCACGGACAATAAAACTGCACACGGGTGTAACTGGGATATTTATCTAATACATATACAAAAAATATTATTATACTAACTATATTATTATAATATATAGATAAAATGTTATATTAAAATATTGTATACGGGTAATGTGATATTAAATAACTATTATTACTCGTTAACGTATATAATATATTACGGTGCAAATATAACAGATGTGTTGACTCGGGAAAGTTTCAGCTAGACTGTGTGTAGAGACCATTAGGTTCACACCGTGGTCACGTGACCAGACGGGCTGAGTGAGCACATTCGGAACAAGTGCGGAACTGAGTAGAAACTCCATACAGAACCTCTATTATTTTATTGAGGCTTTCGAATAACCTTGTATTTCACGCACATCTAATTCATAAATGTTAAAATTAATGTTCTTATAAATAAATAAGTATTAATACAATTATCTGACTTCGTGTTAGTTACTTCATTTCACTATCATACCAAGGTTAGTTACAGTACGACAGTGTACCACACTAGGGATTGCTCTACGTACTTTTAATCATTAATACATATTTGATTTTAATATTATAATATTATTATATTATGATAAATGCGTATTTGTATTTGTACATAAATTTACTTTTTGTAATATATTAAATCATCAATGCATAAACACATTATATATTATAAAAAATTTAGTTATAATACTACAAGTAACTTGTAATGTATTCTTACTTGGGGTATTCGTTATATAACCATTTCTGTCAAATGTAATACCATCAAAGTCATTATCTAAAAAAGGATAAATGATATAACACATAAATATCAGTTTATTATTGATTTTTTTGTCTCTCTGACGTTCAACAAGGATTTCTTATTAGTTAATAGTAATTTTAAACAAATATTTAGTTATGAATAATAAGTCAATGACCACTATCTGTGATATAATCAATCAGTGGCAAATCCAAACTGAGAAGAATTATTGGCTTTATTTTGGATATTCGATTCACACGAGTAATACATAATTTAATATAATATATGGAAACTCCAACGCTGTTCACTTAATATAGGAACTAATAATATTACCATACATATCATGTCCAGGAGAATTAAACATAGGTACTAATTAAAATACAAAAATTAATTAAAAAAAAGGAATTTAACTATGAATCAATTTTTTACAGGTCAGCTTTCTATTCTAGACTAAAAAGTTCATTAAATAATAGTTGCTATAGAATAATATTGTTATAAAATATTCGTTTTATAGACATTGAGGTTCCAAAAACACGAAACATTCCTTAAAGGGTACGACACCATGACGGTCGTAAAAGTTTTGGAACTGCTGAACTAGTTAGTATTTATTGTCGCAGTGAAAATGTTTTTCAATCCACCTGCTAACTACATCTGCTCCTTTCTCCTTCTAAGATTGTTAGTACGTGTGATCGTGTGAAATACAATAAGAATGCAATTTATTGTATGTCTCTACATGTAGAAGTAGTTTCCTCTTCCTTTATGAAGAATTATAATACTATAATATAAGTATAACTTATACTGTATAAGGCAATTTTCAAACAATCAAAATAATGTGTAATACTATAATGGTTCGAATAGTTACTATGTGGTAGGCTACATGTATAAATAAACATTGTTACAACACAGGGACCGCTCTACGTATTATCAATATAATACAATATATTTGATGACATGATTAATGCGTATTTGTGTTTGAATTATACCTGTTGCAATATATTTAATCATCACCAAGCAATGGTTGCAGTATATAATATTTAAATGTAACATTATAAATAACTAGTACCTAATGTATACTTACATATATTGGATATTACGAGGAAGAAGCCGTCACCAGCTTTTTGTTTATCTATGAAAAGATAAGTTATATAACACAATCCACATATTTCAATATCAGTTTGTAACTGATTTTATATTTCATTCTTATCAACAACACATAATTGTATAGGTACGTAATTAAAAAATATTATATTATTAATTTAACCTGATTCAGTGAATTATGACACTCGATTTTCCATAATGGGGATCGAATATCAAACCTCAATACAACACTTGAATATTTATGAATTTTAACTATATCAATGGAAGCCATCATGTGTATCGACAACTCAAAGATATTCAACTAGGATTCGAAATTAACTAAGAGTCAATCTAAATGAAAAATGTAAACTTTCATTGCATTATCCATGTATAACAGAATCTCAGACCCCGTAACACATTGATTGACTTAACCTAGAACGATATATGTAAGCATAAGCTGTCATCAGCTCCACTGCTCCGGTATAAATGGTAGTACAACCGTGAAGCACCAATGACTAAAAGGTACACTCTTCTCAGGTACATATACTTATTCAACATATCACACAATAAAGGTTACAATTGTTACATTTAGTGTATGCTAAAACGTATAAGTTAACTAAAAAGACAACCAAATACTCAAAAGTCAGAAAAGACATATGTTAGACACGTTGGTTTGATTTGTTACAAGATATTAATATGTATATTAACAACTGATCAGGAAATATCTAATACCTCATAGCTATTTTGATGCACTCCAGCCGAGTGATGGATGTACTTTACCGTCACTGCACTGGCACAGCTAGCACATGTCAACTCGACAGTAAATGTTTTGGGATTTCTGTGCTAGGTACATGATTAGCAACTCTGTGCCATACTCCACCAGTTAAACTTTTTTGGCTTTTTCTAGGAAGTTATATGTTTCGTTTAAATAATATAAAAATAAGTGTTTTTTTTTAGTTATTAAAAAAATAAACATACCTGCATCTGCTTTTATTAATCCGCCATTAAAAAATTGATCTATAAATTTTAGATCATAAATAATATCGAATATATAATTATGATATGGTCAAAATTTCATGTATCTACGGTCATTTATTTTAGAGTTATACCAAAAACCAAAATCGATTTTGTCGAAATATGGTTTTCCGTAAAAATTTCCGTTTTCCCCTTAATTTTTCATTTGTTTTACACGGCGCTTTTGAAAACTACTGTGAAATTTTAACTTTTGACCTCCCAAAATACCAACTAGATTCACTTTCCTATCAGAAAAGGTACTATTGAAGAAAATTGAAGCATTTTTATCGTCCTAAAAGGTGATGACAGACACAAAAAAAATAAAAAAACACACATCATTATAAAATCAATACATTCATCGCTCCGCTCAGAATATAAAATATATAACTGGATATTTGGGTACTTATCATTTTATATTTGGTTGATGTACATTATATAATAATTAATCAGTTCTAATTCTAAAATATATTATTGATTTGTATAGAATAACTAACTGTGTTCGTGTATTTAAAGCAAGTAAATACTTTGATATATTATGTGTTAGTAAGACGGAGAAAGTAAATGTGGGTACGATTTTCACTTTAGTAAAAGTTAATCAATTAACATATTGAAGTATGTACTCAACGGTTATAATTCATTTTCAACATTTTCAAAAATCAAAAGTTACTTACAAATTGTTCTAATAAATACAGTAGATATCATACAGTAGAAATGTGACAACGCTCAGCGAAACACAATGTATTTATAAAAGCATTGTGCGTTATGTGTATACTGTAACGTAAAATCAAATAACTTACCATAACATTCGATCATTTTGTTAAATTCTAAACAAGTAAAAAGTTAGTTAAAAATAAGTTAAGTACTTTACGAACAAGATGATGGAAAAATAGATGACAGCTAAGAAAGAGTCACAACCTCTGAAAAACGTACATTTGTACACAGTACACATACCTAAGTGCGTTTAACATAACATAATATCTTTTATCATTGTCATAATTATGATTAAGCCTATAGTTACTCGTTTTAAAGTTAAAATATCAATAAAAAAAGGCGTTTGTGTAAACATAACATTATTTCCATTAAGATGATTGTAAGTCAATTAAAATAAAAAATTTGTTGTGTAGAATATAAATTTCTTGTTATAAGGTACCACGCTTGTAAGATAATGTGATTCCCGTGGGTTATGGCGTACCCTTAATAATGAATATGGCATCGGTCATTTTTATAAGCGAGAAATTAGTACAATACTGTTATCTATACACTAGGAAAATAATAAATTACATATTCAAAGAAATTGAACACAATTTGTCTACTAATGACTAATGTTTATAATACATAGCTATTAGCTGGAAATTTAAATCAGAATATATGTGAAGAAAAAAAAACTACGCCTTATATTGGACATGTTTATACATTTTGAAGTTTTTTTCGCTTTTATTTTTTATTTTATTCGAAGAACCTCCTGTAAGGGCTCTAGTACAGCAGAGTTAGAAGTATAATGTAATATAAATTGATTACTTTTTCATTAAAATAACACTAATTCTACGAATTCAAACAATTGTATTTATCTGTTGTAATATTCTCCATTAATATTAACAAGCGATTTGTCATAATATGTAATAAAAAAATAAATAATATATACTCACGATATTTACGGTCTTCCTTGGTGTACGCATCTATATTTCCAATACTATAGAACATAAAACATAAAGCTAATATAATAATATATTTTGCCATTTCTGAAAGTACCAACAATAAATATATAATAACGGTAGCTAGCGTTGAATAAGATAAAGTAAGAATGATATTAAAAGTTTTCCAACAACGATATATTTTATAAGTTTATTGTGCAAATACGATACAAAATATGGGAATCTAGTTTGCGAGTAAACATTTGAGAAAATATGGTTTTGTTGTTTACATAATACGCACAGTAGGTAGGTACAGTAGTGTAAAATATGTCTGTCCGTAGCTGAAAACTGTAACATGTAGACGGAAATAGATATTTTCAAGTGTCCAAACAAAGGAAAAATAAATAAAACCAGTTTTCCACAGAATCGATTTTGTTTATCGGTGTGACTAAAAAAAAAAAACTGTATACATGCAATTTTTACCGAATGTTTAGATTTTCATTTTTGATAACACATTGCAATTTTAAAATTATTTTGTCTCTTTTAAAACATTTAGAATATCATTAGGTTTTTTTCTATGATTGACGATGAAACATTTTCACTAGGTCAAAAAATTTAAAATTTAATAGAAAGGTCATCATAAGTTGGATACAGTATTTTTTTTTCTGACCAATTTTTCGCGAGGTTTTCGTTTCCATAATATGCTTACTTAGTATCAAAGGCATATTCATTATTCATAGGTTTTCCTTATACAGGAAAAGTATCGAGTAGCGTGCTACCGTCTTTTTTATACCTAAACATTAAATGTTGATGAAATTTGTTATTTTTACCGTGAACCTATTCGGCTTGACTAAAAAGTTAATATGTAAAAACGATAGTTAAATGAGTAAATATTACTATCGTTTTTAGTATACGTTGATATTTCCGTCACTCCTAATAAAAATCTCTATAAATATATAAAAAGATATGTTACCTCATCAATTGAGTACGGCTGGGCCGATTTGGCTCAAATAGTTTTTAAGATGTTCGTAATTGCTAGTAGAAGGTTCTTACGAAAGAAAGTTTTGGAAGAACCCAATTTTTAATGTGAAAAATATTATTCAATTATACTGAATATTAATCGATTATATTGATTTAATTATTATTGAAGGTTTAATAATAACTATGGAAACCAACAAAATAAATAATTTACAAAAAAAAAAAAGAAGGGGTACTTGATTGGTTTAGATTCAATGTCAGTTTGTTACTATTTTTATATATCATTCTAATCAGCGACACGTACTAATAGGGTGCTTATCATTAAATTGCAGTATCCATGTATAACAGAATCTCAAACCCCGTAACACATTGATTGAATTAACCTAGAACGATATATGTAAGCATAATCTGTCATCTGCTCCACTGCTTCAGTATAAATAGTAGTACAACCATGAAGCACCAATGAATAAAAGATACACTCTTCTCAGGTACATTACTTATTCAACATATCACACAATAAAGGTTACTGCAAAATGAGGATTATAAAATGGATCGACAAAAGATAAAATATACAACACGATTGGTTATAATAAGAATACGTAATATTTCACAATAACTAAAACACATAACTAAGTATGAAAAGTAAATTGTCTTCTAACAATGGAAGTTTTAAGCTTACGAGACATACACATTTTACATTACTGTACCTACCTACTGTGCGTATTATGTAAGCAACAAAACCATATTTTCTCAAATGTTTTGAGCCATGGCCCATGGGGGCTTACGCCACTGTACAAGCTTGCTTCTTCGCTAATATAATATCACGCCATACGTGGTGCGGTTTTACAGATTGTAATAACAACGATGTAGTTGTTATTGCACAATATGATGATATTTTATACAATATTAAATTATATTCAACACACCCCCTTAATTAATATTTTATGTTATCATAATTAATGTAATTTCAACACTGATAATTTTTGAAATCTATGCTTTGGAAGTGGCTTAGTGAATATGTTGACATATTGTTCTTTTGTCTCAACGTACTTTAATCGAAATAAATTTTCTTCAAACTTTTCCCTGATAATAATATGGTACCTGACATCGATATGTTTAGTCTTCTTGTGAAACTCTAGATATTTCACAAGTCAAATTGCACTTTGATTGTCTACATATAAAGTCGGTTGACCACTCGTTGTATTTTTGCAGATTTCTTTGACTAATCTGTCAAGCTTAATCAAACCTTTGATTGTTTCACATGCCAAGATATATTCTGCTTCAATTGAACTGAGAGTTACTATGGGTTGCCTTTGCGCTTGCAATGATACCGTTGATAATCCTATTATGAACAGACGACCTGAAGTGGAACGTCTTGTTTCTAAATCTCCTGCATAGTCTGAATCTGAATATATGCTTAAACACAAATTTACGTTAGATTTATAATATAGAGACCAAATTTTGTTGTTCCTTTTACATAACGAATCATTCGTTTTACCATGGTCCAATGTACCGACGTTGGATTATTTAAAAATTTACTAACATAGTTTACTGCGAATGCTATATTTGGCCTCGTGACTTGAGATAAGAATAATAAGTTTCCTACAGCCTGTCTGTATGGAAATTGATTATCACTCGTCATTGAATTTTGTTCTATATCATGCGACCTATCAATCGGTGTAGATAACTCCTTAGCATCTAATAGATTAAATATATTATCTATTGTATTGGCATAATTTATCTGATGTATATATATATCGATCCATCAGTACAGCTAGTTATTTCCATACCTAGAAAATAATCTAAATTACCCTGCGTTATCTCAAATTGCTGTTTTAGACTTTGCAACAATTTATTTGTATTCGTTTTACAGCTTTACGCTAAGAATCTAAGATAGCTAAAATTAATTTTTCTTTATTATAATGATTAAAATAGATACATGGATCCGATGTACTTTGTTCTAGCTTTAACTCTAATAGAAATTGCTTAAATCTATTATTCCAATATCTTGGCGATTGTTTAACCCATACAAACTTCTGTTTAGTTTGCATACTCGGTCTGTTGAATCTTCGAATCCAATAGGTTGACTCATATAAATGTCTTCTTCTAGATTACCATATAAAAATGCTGTTTTTATATCAAACTGTTTTAAATCGTAATTTTCTGTTGGAGCAACGGCTAAAATAGTTCTAATCGATTCATACAATCATACCTTACTACTGGCGAAAATGTTTCCGTATAATCAATACCATATTTTTGTCTAGATCTGTTAATGACTAACCTAGCCTTAAAACGATAATTTTGTTTTATTTTATAAACCCATGAGTTGTTTATAACTGTTGAGTTTAAGGATTATGTTTGTAGATCGATCTGGACAAAAATGACTACACTGCTTTTAGTAATAAGTAATATTTACTAAACGCATGACGTACACATAAGAAATATTATAATGTAGTACCGACAGTATGCTAAAAGTCGGCCTTATATACAAGTGACCTATTGACCTAAGTCTCACGCCACTATTTAACAATATCTGATTCGCTAATAAATATATCGCATGATATGGCGTGATTTTGCACATTATTAATAGCAACGATGCTGTTGTTGTTGCACAATATGATGGTACTTTATACAATATTAAATTATATTCAACACACCCCCGTAATTAATATTTTATACAATAAAGAATTAATGCAATTTAAACAATGATAGTTTTTCCCTTAGTTTTTCAAATCTATCTTTTGGAAGTGGTTTAGTAAGTATGTCTGCATATTGTTCTTCCGTCTCAATGAACTGTAGTTTAAATAAGTTTTCTTCAAACTTTTCCCTGATGAAGTGGTATCTGACATCGATGTGTTTAGTCCTTTTGTGAAACTCTGGATTTTTCACTAGTCGAATTGTACTTTGATTGTCCACGTATACTGTTGGTTGATCGTACTCTATGTCATTGTTGATTTCCTTGACCAATCTGTTGATCCAAACCAATCCTTTGACTGCTTCACATGCCGCGATATATTCGGCTTCAGTGGAACTGAGTGTCACTATGGATTGCCTTTGCGCTTGCCATGAGACCGTAGACAGCCCCAGCATGAACACATGACCTGAAGTTGACCGTCTTGTCACTAAGTCCCCTGCATAGTCAGAATCTGAATACACACTTAAGCACAGATTTACGTTAGATTTATAGTATAGACCAAAGTTTGTTGTTCCTTTTACGTATCGAATTATACGTTTAACCATAGTCCAATGTACCGACGTTGGATTATTTAAAAACCTACTAACATAGTTTACAGCGAATGCTATATCAGGCCTCGTGACTTGTGATAAAAATAATAAGTTTCCCACAGCTTGCCTGTATGGAAATTGATTATCACTCGTTGTAAGATTATGTTCTACACCATGCGACCTATCAATTGGTATAGATAATTCCTTCGCATCTAATAACTTAAATTTGCTAATTAGTTTATTGGCATAATTTAATTGGTGTAAATGTATTGATCCGTCTGTATACCTAATTATTTCCATACCCAGAAAATAATCTGGATTACCTTGTGTTATCTCAAACTGTTGTTCAAGACCTTGTAATAATGTATTTGTTTTTATTACACTACTAGACGCTATCAGTCCATCATCAACAAAAATAGCTAAGATTAATGTTTCATTATTATTATGATTAAAATAAATACACGAATCCGATGTACTTTGTTCTAGATTAAATTCCAACAGAAATTGCCTAAACCTAGAATTCCAGCACCTTGGTGATTGTTTTAGTCCATACAAACTTCTATTTAATTTGCATACTCGTTCTGTTGAATCTCCAAGTCCAATTGGTTGACTCATGTAAATATCTTCTTCTAGATTACCATACAAAAACGCTGTTTTTATATCAAACTGTCTCAGCTCATAATTTTCAGCTGCTGCGACGGCTAGAATTGTCCTTATTGATTCATATCGTACAACTGGCGAAAAT
>JANEHU010005027.1:0-25082 GCA_027563435.1 Nasonovia ribisnigri | reverse complement strand
ATGATGATGAACTTAATAAAAAAAAAACCTAAAACGTTTGATTCATATTGTTGAGTTTAAGGATTATGTTTGTAGATCGATCTGGACAAAAATGACTACACTGCTTTTAGTAATAAGTAATATTTACTAAACACATGACGTACACATAAGAAATATTATAATGTAGTACCGACAGTATGCTAAAAGTCGGCAATATATACAAGTGACCTATTGACCTAAGTCTCACGCCACTGTTTAACAATATCTGATTCGCTAATAAATATATCGCATGATATGGCGTGATTTTGCACATTATTAATAGCAACGATGCTGTTGTTGTTGCACAATATGATGGTACTTTATACAATATTAAATTATATTCAACACACCCCCGTAATTAATATTTTATACAATAAAGAATTAATGCAATTTAAACAATGATAGTTTTTCCTTTAGTTTTTCAAATCTATCTTTTGGAAGTGGTTTAGTAAGTATGTCTGCATATTGTTCTTCCGTCTCAATGAACTGTAGTTTAAATAAGTTTTCTTCAAACTTTTCCCTGATGAAGTGGTATCTGACATCGATGTGTTTAGTCCTTTTGTGAAACTCTGGATTTTTCACTAGTCGAATTGCACTTTGATTGTCCACGTATACTGTTGGTTGATCGTACTCTATGTCATTGTTGATTTCCTTGACCAATCTGTTGATCCAAACCAATCCTTTGACTGCTTCACATGCCGCGATATATTCGGCTTCAGTGGAACTGAGTGTCACTATGGATTGCCTTTGCGCTTGCCATGACACCGTAGACAGCCTGAACACATGACCTGAAGTTGACCGTCTTGTCACTAAGTCCCCTGCATAGTCAGAATCTGAATACACACTTAAGCACAGATTTACGTTAGATTTATAGTATAGACCAAAGTTTGTTGTTCCTTTTACGTATCGAATTATACGTTTAACCATAGTTCAATGTACCGACGTTGGATTATTTAAAAACCTACTAACATAGTTTACAGCGAATGCTATATCAGGCCTCGTGACTTGTGATAAAAATAATAAGTTTCCCACAGCTTGCCTGTATGGAAATTGATTATCACTCGTTGTAAGATTATGTTCTACACCATGCGACCTATCAATTGGTATAGATAATTCCTTCGCATCTAATAAATTAAATTTGCTAATTAGTTTATTGGCATAATTTAAATGGTGTAAATGTATTGATCCGTCTGTATACCTAATTATTTCCATACCCAGAAAATAATCTAGATTACCTTGTGTTATCTCAAACTGTTGTTCAAGACCTTGTAATAATGTATTTGTTTTTATTACACTACTAGACGCTATCAGTCCATCATCAACAAAAATAGCTAAGATTAATGTTTCATTATTATTATGATTAAAATAAATACACGAATCCGATGTACTTTGTTCTAGATTAAATTCTAACAGAAATTGCCTAAACCTAGAATTCCAGCACCTTGGTGATTGTTTTAGTCCATACAAACTTCTATTTAATTTGCATACTCGTTCTGTTGAATCTCCAAATCCAATTGGTTGACTCATGTAAATATCTTCTTCTAGATTACCATACAAAAACGCTGTTTTTATATCAAACTGTCTCAGCTCATAATTTTCAGCTGCTGCGACGGCTAGAATTGTCATTATTGATTCATATCGTACAACTGGCGAAAATGTTTCCGTGTAATCAATACCGTATTGTTGTCTTGATCCATTAACAACTAAACGAGCCTTGAAACGGTCATTATGTTTAATTTTAAACACCCATGAATTGTTTATCACATTGACTCCGACTGGTTTTGATACCAAAGTCCATGTGTTGTTTTTATGTAGTGAGTCCAACTCCTCACTCATCGCCTGTTTCCATTTATCTGATTGTTCACAAGTAATAGCATCATTATAATTAATTGGTTCAGTTATAAACGCTGTACATGCATATCTACTTGGTTTATTTATTTGTTCACGGTTTCTTAGATTATACGTGCTTACCAACTCCTCTTTTTTGTCTAGGTAAGTTCCATTCGTATTTTCGCTTATACTGTGTTGTATTTCGTCACGTTCATTTTCATTTATTGAAACCTCGTTATCTACTATTTCATTTTTAAAAATAACTTCTCTACTTACGTTTATTTTGTTTGTTTCCGGGTACCATACTCTGTATCCTTTTACATTCTCTACATACCCAACAAATATTCCCTTTTCACTTTTAGGGTCCCACTTTTGTCGTTTTTGTTTTGGTATATGTGTAAATACTTTTGTACCAAAAACTCTTAGATGTTTTATTTCCGGTTCTTTTCTAAAATAAATTTCAAACGGGGTTTTGTCTTTGATTGAACTCGTACCTGTTCGGTTAATTGTATAGACAGCCGTATTAACACTTTCAGCCCAAAGTGATTTATTTAAATTTTTCGTATGTAACATAGTCCTTGCGGCTTCTACTATTGTCCGGTTCTCTCGTTCAATCTTCCCGTTTTGTTCCGGTGTGTATGCAACTGTTGTTTGATGACTTATCCCATATTTCTGTAAAACACTAGTTGTTTCTTTATTAACAAACTCTAAGCCATTATCTGTTCGCAATACTTTGACCTTAAAACCAGTATCAGTTTTTATTTTACGTATCAAAGTTTCGATTAAATCTTTTACTTCACTTTTATGTTTTATAAAATGAACTATTCTATAATGTGAATAATCGTCTTTAAATAATAAAAAGTATTTTGAACCCCCAATAGAATTTGTTTCCATCGGTCCACACAAATCTGCGTGTATTATTTCTCCTACAGCTGTTGTGTTCGTTGTACTAGACTTAAATGTTTGTTTGTGTTGTTTACCAATTATGCACGCATCGCAGAAAAAATGATTTTTGCTATCTGACACTTTTATATTATGTTTTTCTAATATATTATTAACATACTTTATATTTTGATGACTCAACCTTTCATGCCATAACTGTAATGTGTCCTTGATAATAATATTTGCCTGTGGTTCTTCTTTATCGAGCGTAATGACTTTGAACTCTAATTTAAATAATTTTCCTCGTCGCTCACCTGTACAGACTATTTGTCCGTTTCTTGAAAACATACACTTATTTTTATCTGATGAAAGCGTTAAACCTTTATCTAATGCTGTACAACATGAGAATAAATTGTATTTTAATTCCGGCACATATAATACGTCTAATAAATAATTATTATTCCATTTATTGTTCGCAAATGATAATATTTTTATATTACCCTTTCCTTTTGCTAACAAAATTGAACCATCGCCTATTCTTACTTGAATTGGTTCGTCAAATAATACGTAGTTATAAAACCAATTTATTTTACCGCACATATGATCGGATGCTCCTGAGTCAAGTAACCAACTCTCCTCAATATCGTTTGTACACACTGTTCCAGTAATAAATGCACTGCCATCATCACTTTTACTTGTTTCTCCGTGTGTTTTCTTATTTTCTTGATTCTTTAAGTATTTTCTGCACTGACTTTTCCAATGCCCTGGTAATTTACAAAAATAACAATTACCTGGTTTTCTGGTATCTTTATTTTTATTTCCAGATTTCCAATTCCTTTTTGGATTATTTGCCGTTAGTGCTATTGATTTTTGATTTTCCATCACTGACAAATTTCTTTGTTGTAGCCTTGATTCTTCAATTAATAATCTACTTGTTAAATTATTAATTGTTTTATCAACTGCTGGGATAGAGTCCCAGGCACTGTAAAAATGATTATACATATCAGGTAAAGTCATTAATATCTTCGTCATAACCATATTGTCGGTTACTGGTTCCCCTGATTGCTTCAGTCTCATTCCCAAATTTGTTACTTTGGAAATATGAGTCGACATATCATCAGTCGCCTCCATTGAATAACTGAAAAATTTCTGTTGAAGCAAATGTATACTTGCTTCAGACTTTTGTTCATGAATAGCGAGAAGTTTTTCCCACATATCATACGCACTTTCACAGTTAATCAAATTCTGTAATGGACCATTGTCCACTGAAGTTACAATTAGTTTTTGACACTTACCGTCAGCTCTATTCCAGTCAATAGTTAACCTATGCCACCTAGCTCTAGCTTCCTCATCAGTTTCCTTTTCTATCTTTGTTATTTTAGAACTAGGCTTTTTCCACTCTCCTGTTATTATTGACGTTAGTTCAAATGAGTTGAAAATTACCTTCATTTGAAATTTCCACAACGTCCAATTTCCCGTATCAGATAATTTTGTTATTTTCACTGAATCGTCCATCTTGACTTTTCCTGTTTATAAAACTTTGAAGAAAAACAAAAATTACTTGTACAGAGAGTAGTTCCTTTGAAGTCCAAGTTTATCCAGATAATGTGTCTGGGCCCATAACCTGTTGAGTTTAAGGATTATGTTTGTAGATCGATCTGGACAAAAATGACTACACTGCTTTTAGTAATAAGTAATATTTACTAAACACATGACGTACACATAAGAAATATTATAATGTAGTACCGACAGTATGCTAAAAGTCGGCCTTATATACAAGTGACCTATTGACCTAAGTCTCACGCCACTGTTTAACAATATCTGATTCGCTAATAAATATATCGCATGATATGGCGTGATTTTGCACATTATTAATAGCAACGATGCTGTTGTTGTTGCACAATATGATGGTACTTTATACAATATTAAATTATATTCAACACATATCTTATAATATTATTTTTTTGTGTACTTAAACACTAAAATAAAAAAAGTCAGATTCATTTAAGTTATATAGTCATATATTATAGACTATAGTTATTGTTCCACATATACCTACCCTTATATATACAATAATATTTAATTTTCACAATACTATTTTTTTCAATAAGATCATATCTTGAAACAAGAGTAAGATGAATGTAATTTTTATATGCAAGGTGGTATATGCCAGATCCTTTTTGAACTGATATATACATTAACTTTTGAAGTTTTAAGCTAAGTCCTTTACCTATAAACAAGTTTAAATTTTGTAGGTGTTATATAAAATATACAACAAACAAAAATTTTAAAAAATATATTGAAAGATACCTTGTAAAAAGTCAAATAAGCTTCCATTTTTCATAAGTTCAGTTATATTATAAATTGGCTCTTCCTTATTGAAAACAGCGTATAATTGAATTAATTTGATATGTCTGAGCATTTTCATAATTTGCATTTCAGCTAAAATTAAATTTAAATGTTAAATTGTTGTTTTAATTGTTAAATTATTAAATTTACTTGTCTTCAATGTTTTTATAGCAACCGGTGCTATATTTTTCCACAACCCAAACTGACTGGGACTTAATTTTCTAAGAGTTTTCAATGGATTACATTGAACCAAACATTTCCACTGAGGCACAGAGCTGTGGGGCACATAACCATTCATTACATGTTTCTTCACCTATCAAAAAAATAAACATAATTTTTTAATTTTTAACATGTTCATAATTTACATAATTTCATTCATTTAGATACGTGGATTATTTGTTAAATATATTTAAAAGTGCGTTAGCCAAAATTAATAGTGTGAGCTAGTTGATCTTCAACCACAGATTGCTATAAATGTTTTATGTTTAATATTTTGTTAAATTAGTGTTTATTATTTTTATATGTTTAAGTTTTAATATTGATTTTTACAAACGTTTTATTTGAAAAAAACCTAAGCTGATAAATATTTAGTTTCAATATACTTACATCACAATTATTGACGACGTTTTTACTCTGCGTTTCTATAAGTGGTTCGTCGGGTTTAACAACAGGCGCCTGAGGTTTACTTAATGCTTTACTATAGTACTCAACTAATCCCCTTAGATTACTAAACTTTGTATTTTGAACAATGAAGAATGAAGAATTTTCATGTAATTGTTTGATTCGGTAATGATGAACAATATTACCATAACGAACTAAACCTAAGCTGGTCTAACGACAACTATGGGCTCTCTTACTCTTCTGTCTCAGGTACAAGAATACATTGCGTGCCCGAAATATTTGCATTTCACAACTTTTTTCAATTAACTAGTGTACCTAACTCTTCAGGTAATATCCTTGATCTAGTATTCTCTAATAACCCTAACACGTGTATTACAAAATCGGATACTGCGGTTGTACCAAGTGATCCTTACCATCCAGCTTTGGACTTAATTTTCACTTTCAACCATGAACTGCCATCTATTGATAACACGCATAACTTCTTCGATTTCAGTAAAGGTTGTTATACGCAGATTTGCTCATTTTTGAATTCGTTTAGTTGGCTTCTAACCATTACTTCACTTGATATTGACTCAGCAACGCACGCACTTTACGACGCCTTACACTATTGTGTCTTAAATTTCGTTCCTGAAGTCAAGTACAAACCTTCAAGATTTCCTAGTTGGTTTTCTAGAGATCTAAAGTCTATTGTTTGGGAAAAAAGAAAGAAACATGCGAAGTATAAATCAACTCAGTGTCCTCGTGACTACTCTGAATTTTCTACTTTTCGGGCGTAATATAAGATTGAGTACAAAAAATGTCATACTGAATTTTTGTCTCGCACAGAAAAGCAACTAAACAAAAATCCACGTTCCTTTTGGGACTTCGTACGCAAACATAAATCTGGCAGTGAAATCCCTAATTCAGTCTTCTACTACGATATAACTAGTTCTGGGCCTGAGTCGATTCCCCATATCTTCTCATCGTACTTCAAGTCAGTCTATCTACCAAATGCCCATAATCATTACGACCCTGGCACTCCTTTTTCCCATTTTAATTTACCTAGTGACTGCATATTCTCTGTCGATGATGTTGATGTTGGTCTCTCTGCTTTAAAAAACGTTTTGTTCAACATCAAGTCGGCCTTATGCTATCCTCTATGGTTGATATTTAGGCGTTCTATGGATTTGGGTGTCTTTCCAAAAATTCTGAAGATGAGCTCTGTAACCCCAATATTCAAATCAGGGGATAAGTCTGATGTGAAAAATTATAGACCTATTTCAATCTTAAGTCATAATGCCAAGTTGTTTGAGCTACTGGTGCTACGGAATATTCAACCATCGGTTAACAATATATTAATTGACGAACAATATGGCTTCAGACCTGGCCGCTCGTCTGTATCGAACTTAATTGTACTTAACAACTACATCTTTAAAGCTTTCGAGCAGCACTCTCAGGTTGACGTCATATTCACGGACTTTGCTAAAGCTTTCGACAGAGTCGATCACCAAACTCTCATGGATGTTCTGTACAAGTCGGGATTTGGTGAGCCTATTCTTTCATGGCTTAAATCGTACCTAACAGGCAGAGTCCAATGGGTCAAAGTTTTTGGACATACATCCAAGGCGATCGAAATTCCCTCGGGTGTTCCTCAAGGAGGCCACTTGTCCCCTATTATTTTTTCACTGTTTATTAATGGCCTAAAAAATGTGATACCCTCCGCCAAGTTCCTTATGTTTGCAGATGACCTTAAAATCTTTAATCGTGTTGACACATTAAGTGACTGTGACTCTTTACAAAGTGACCTAATTTCCATGGTTTCCTGGTTCAATTCTATTGGACTACAGTTCAATACAGATAAATGTCACAGTATGTCATTCTCTAGAAGTAGGTCTATTATCAAATATACATATATCATCAATAATTCTATCGTTGAATCGGTATCTATGAAAAAAGATTTAGGTGTTATACTCTGTCCTAAACTGAGCTTTCACTCTCACATCGAAGCAATGTGCTGTAAATCTCTAAAGACACTTGGTTTTGTGCTACGATTATCTAAAGAGTTTAAATTGTCTGCTTCTCTCAAGTCTATTTACTGTTCCCTTGTTAGATCCCTTCTTGAGTACGCCTCAGTACTATGGGACCCCTGCACGGCAGTGGATTCATCTCTTATAGAACGTGTCCAGAGAAGATTTTTAAGCTCATCAGCGTTTATTCTGAAAATTAACCATCCACCACACGACTACCAACCAGTCATGCAAAAACTAGGTCTTATCTCTTTAGCCGACAGAAGAGTTGAGGCTAACTTACTCTTTTTAAACAAACTAATTGATGGATCTATTGATGCTCCTTCCCTACTCGCACAAGTTGGTTTTAAAGTTCCTTCCCGTCAAACTAGGTCATCCGCTCCCTTCGCTATTACTCCACACACGACCAATTACGGCAGAAACCAACCAATTGGCAGGATGATGCGCCTTGGCAATGAGCACCCTCACTTGTTTATTAGATATCAATAGGTGTTGTATTATTACAATCATGTACCTAAAAAAAAAAAAAAAATAAAATAAAAAATAAAAATAAAAATGTAAATGTATTTGTCACTATATATTATATCTTATGTTTGTATTATTACTAATGTATCCATAAAATTTCTATTTGTAAAGTTGGTTGGGTAACTGTAACACCCACTTAGGTTAAATTTATATATTTTTGTGCATTATATTGGGCTTAATGCCCGTAATAAATAAATAATAATAATAATAAATGTACATAATATATTAATATATCAATCAAAAAATATGTTCAATTGTAAATATACTAGGATATAGTTACCCCCCGGTAAAAATATCATCTCAGGGGGGTATAAATATCCTAGGATATAGTTACCCCCCCCGGTAAAAATATCATCTCAGAGGGGGTATAAATATCCTAGGATATAGTTACCCCCCGGTAAAAATATCATCTTATGGGGGGTATAAATATCCTAGGATATAGTTACCCCCCGGTAAAAATATCATCTTATGGGGGTATAAATATCCTAGGATATAGTTACCGACTAGTACAATACTACAATTTTATCATAATAAAATTACCCCTAGAGCCAATATACATTTCTTGAGATTATTAATTTTAGTGCTTATTGTTTAACGGTATTTGCAAATTATTTTGTGCCCCTGACAAAAATAGCAAGTGGAGCCTGAATGGCAACCGAACGCTGACTCTAATAATATATTATTAGAATATAGTTATTATAGTGTATTCCACATAATTAAACAGTGGATCTAGAAGTCGGGCATCTATTCGACTCAATCGGCTCGAAAAGTTTATATTTTTATATGAATAATTTGTGGATAAATTGTTATTAATACTTAAAACTTCGTTAAAAAGAAATAAGTATTCAAATAGCTGTCATTTTAGGTCTTTAAGCAAATTGGTGTTGATTTGATTACCCTGCCAGAAGTAAACAACTTGCGCTATGTAGTAGTCGCAGTATGTTACTTCAGCAAATGGTGTGAAGCAAAGGCGTTGATGGATAAAACAGCTGAATCTGTTGCTAAATTCTTGTACGATGACATAATTTGTAGACACGGATGTCCAGAGATTCAAATTAGTGATCAAGGTCGTGAGTTCTTAAATAAACTTTCTAATGAGTTGTTCAGATTAACTGGTACACAGCAACGTGTGACATCACCTTATCATCCCCAGGCTAATGGCCTTGTGGAAAGGCTGAACCGAACTTTAAAAACTAGTTTATTAAAGGTAATATTATTTGACGTTATCTATATTACATTTTTATATTTTTATGACTATAAATTAATTTATTCCATATTAAATTTGTTACTATTGTTATACAAATATGCATATTTTTACTATTCATTTAAACATGACAATAATATTTGTAGGTTCAACAGAACGATGTATTAAAATGGCCTGATATACTACAAGGTATATTGTTTGCATACAGAACAACAGTCCACTGTTCAACCAAGTACTCCCCGTTTTACATTTTGTATCAGCGTGAGCCAGTTATTCCAATTGACGTTGAAGTTGCCCATAGTAATAATACTGAATTATTTGAAGATCAAGAATTCAGTTATGATTTCGATGAAGTTACGTTTTCCAAAACTGTTCAAACGATGTTGGACTTAAGAAGTAAATAAAATATTCTTTTATCAATTATTATATGAGTATAATTAAAAAATATGTATTTAGTAAAATGGGATACTCATAATTTTCGTATTTTAATTCTATAGTAATCATTAATTTTTACATAGTTTGAGGTTATTACTGCAAATTATTTTCATGAAACATTTTCATTTAATTATTTATGTTGTTAGGTATAATTATTTGAAATTTTACCTTTCAATATTGGTAACATGTTAATTTTATAATAATAATTTTCTATATTTCGTCGTCCATGTTAGTTTCGTACCTGGGTGGCGAAATAATGAGTTATTTTTTTCTGTCGGTCGAAAAGGTTATCTAACCTAACCAAATTAATGGGGTGAAAATTACGTTATTTTGGTTCGTTAAAATTTGCTATTTTACGCGCTTGTAAGATGGAGACAACACATGCGGGTATCGCGTCCTTTTTGATAACTATTATGTGTATAATTAGATGTATGAATATTTAAAAACCATGTTTGTCCACATTCTCGTGTTTTTATAAAAATTATCATATGTAATTTTTTGATCAGTCGAGCACGGGAACCACAAGGGGATCGACTATAATGACTTCGGTGATAGAGCAGGAGAATGGATGCTTCGTCTACGTGACTTTATTCGACGACGCGATGAATGAAATTCACTCGGAGGTGTACAATATTGAAAAGTCAACGATCGTAGGTACACTACTGTATTACATTTTATTTTTTTGTTGAAATTGTGAATTCGATTACAGCCGAGCTTGGAACGGCCAATAGACTCGTTTGTAGTAATGTCTTCAGGCCAGCACCTGAATGTATACAACGGAGAATGTACGCAGCAATCTCCCATATTATCCGAAAGAGATCACTCGGTCATAGCATACTCGATAATGCAAGACCTTGTAGCTCCGAACGTCTCGTCTGGCGATGATGAAACCCGTATTGCATGGCCGTATTGCATGCCCCCCCCCCCCCCAAAATGTACCAAAAATATTTTTATTGACTTTCCTCGATAATCCTAAACATCACGTAAATTAAAAATAGAATGTAATTATAATAAATATGAGACGTAATCGTATGGCAAACCGAGGTTTATAGACACAACAATGAATGAATGTTTCGTGACAAGTGTAATTTCGCTATTTTTAGTATTTTTCTATTTTGTTTGTGTAACTCATCAGAAGACGTTATTCGTTGATAATTTTTAATTCTAACTGGTAGACGGGCATATTATTTCTTCATTTGGATTCCTGTCTCCTGACATTACTGTACAAGGCGAAAATCAGTAAGTGTTTTTACTATACTATTATACTATTTTCTACTATTGGAGACCGACTATTTTTATAAATAAATGTTGATCCAGAAGAGGTGCTAAATTGGTTTGCAAAACAGTCAAGGAGAATGACGTTAATTTAAAAAATTCTGGTTTGTTGTAAATTTAATAAAAAAAATGTTGTTAAATACAGTATAAATAAAAATAAAAACTTATATGTATTTGGAATAATGAAGTTAATTTATTCTTGTATTATTAGTACCTTAAACAATGATATGGTTATATAAAATTAAAATTTATAAAAATGATGTTGTAGTTTTATATTATAATGAAACCCGCCCCCCCCCCCCAAAAATCAATCCTGGATACGGCCATGCCGTATTGTGCACACTTTATTATTTATCGTTTTCACTTCATGAAATGGGCAACTTTTCATGAATAGATCGATTTCGTATACGAGTAATAGCTACACAAATACTGATCAGACATTAAAATTAAGTGTCCAACTGATGCTTAAAATTTACAGTAAAATCTAGACCAACTTGTTGCTTTGAGTAGTCAAAATTATCTATTTCAAACATAAAAATTGAAGAAAGCTTATAATATGATATATAATTATATTTACATACGTAAAATACTCATAAAATATTCTCAACATGATTTACAGGTTCCCAGCTACAGTTATACGGACGACAATGGTATACGTAGGTAATAATGAAACCAATAAACATTATCCGGAAAATAAAACCAAAATTACCGATAACATAACCACCGGCAAACATACAATTTCGGTTCAGTGCCGCGAAGACGAAAAAAAACCCCGTACGTATTATTTTTATAATATGCTACAGATGTTGTACACTGCATAATTTGTTTTATATATTACTAAATACGGTTCTACTTTGTTTTTTTTTTTTTTTTTTATTTTAATTCTATTAGTTTAATATGTTGAATTTCAAATTTGAAACGGGCGAATCGTCGTAATTTATAGCTTAACACCTGCATTTATACCAACAACGGTGTATACCGCCTGTATTTGTGGTTGTCCTAGTAATAATTATTCGGATAAAGGAATTCAAATGACACAAGAAATTGGCACCACCAGTCACACCAATACTTCTCAGTGCCCCAATGATGAAAATATGAACACAGCAGTGCGTATTATTCTTATTTAAGAGGACGTGATACCCGCATGTGATGTCTCCGTCTTATACAAGTGCTATAACATGGAAACATAGCACATTATACGCTCAGTAGAACACGTGTATGTCTGTTGGTTTAAACAATTGGAGTGAATTGATCTCTTATAACATTTAAAGGTTATATTATAATCTAGGGCACCACATAGGTTTTTATTGATATTATTATTTTTAAGTAAGTTATGATCTTTTTGAAAGAGTAAATGTTACAATGACCATAACATACTAAAAAATAATAATATCAATAAAAGCCCGAGAGTAAAATATGCTATTTTACGCGCTTGGAAGACGGAGACAACACATGCGGGTATCGCGTCCTTTTTGATAACTATTATGTGTATAATTAGATGTATGAATATTTAAAAACCATGTTTGTCCACATTCTCGTGTTTTTATAAAATTATCATATGTAATTTTTTGATCAGTCGAGCACGGGAACCACAAGGGGATCGACTGTAATGACTTCGGTGATAGAGCAGGAGAATGGATGCTTCGTCTACGTGACTTTATTCGACGACGCGATGAATGAAATTCACTCGGAGGTGTACAATATTGAAAAGTCGACGATCGTAGGTACACTATTGTATTATATTTTATTTTTTTGTTGAAATTGTGAATTCGATTACAGCCGAGCTTGGAACGGCCAATAGACTCGTTTGTAGTAATGTCTTCAGGCCAGCACCTGAATGTATACAACGGAGAATGTACGCAGCAATCTCCCATATTATCCGAAAGCGATCACTCGGTCGTAGCATACTCGATAATGCAAGACCTTGTAGCTCCGAACGTCTCGTCTGGCGATGATGAAACCCGTATTGTGCACACTTTATTATTTATCGTTTTCACTTCATGAAATGGGCAACTTTTCATGAATAGATCGATTTCGTATACGAGTAATAGCTACACAGATACTGATCAGACATTAAAATTAAGTGTCCAACTGATGCTTAAAATTTACAGTAAAATCTAGACCAACTTGTTGCTTTGAGTAGTCAAAATTATCTATTTCAAACATAAAAATTGAAGAAAGCTTATAATATGATATATAATTATATTTACATACGTAAAATACTCATAAAATATTCTCAACATGATTTACAGGTTCCCAGCTACAGTTATACGGACGACAATGGTATACGTAGGTAATAATGAAACCAATAAACATTATCCGGAAAATAAAACCAAAATTACCGATAACATAACCACCGGCAAACATACAATTTCGGTTCAGTGCCGCGAAGACGAAAAAAAACCCCGTACGTATTATTTTTATAATATGCTACAGATGTTGTACACTGCATAATTTGTTTTATATATTACTAAATACGGTTCTACTTTGTTTTTTTTTTTTTTTTTTTTATTTTAATTGTATTTGTTTAATATGTTGAATTTCAAATTTGAAACGGGCGAATCGTCGTAATTTATAGCTTAACGCCTGCATTTATACCAACAACGGTGTATACCGCCTGTATTTGTGGTTGTCCTAGTAATAATTATTCGGATAAAGGAATTCAAATGACACATGAAATTGGCACCACCAGTCACACCAATACTTCTCAGTGCCCCAATGATGAAAATATGAACACAGCAGTGCGTATTATTCTTATTTAAGAGGACGTGATACCCGCATGTGATGTCTCCGTCTTATACAAGTGCTATAACATGGAAACATAGCACATTATACGCTCAGTAGAACACGTGTATGTCTGTTGGTTTAAACAATTGGAGTGAATTGATCTCTTATAACATTTAAAGGTTATATTATAATCTAGGGCACCACATAGGTTTTTATTGATTTTATTATTTTTAAGTAAGTTATGATCTTTTTGAAAGATTAAATGTTACAATGACCATTACATACTAAAAAATAATAATATCAATAAAAGCCCGAGAGTAAAATTTGCTATTTTACGCGCTTGTAAGACGGAGACAACACATGCGGGTATCGCGTCCTTTTTGATAACTATTATGTGTATAATTAGATGTATGAATATTTAAAAACCATGTTTGTCCACATTCTTGTGTTTTTATAAAAATTATCATATGTAATTTTTGGATCAGTCGAGCACGGGAACCACAAGGGGATCGACTGTAATGACTTCGGTGATAGAGCAGGAGAATGGATGCTTTGTCTACGTGACTTTATTCGACGACGCGATAAATGAAATTCACTCGGAGGTGTACAATATTGAAAATTCAACGATCGTAGGTACACTATTGCATTATATTTTATTTTTTTGTTGAAATTGTGAATTCGATTACAGCCGAGCTTGGAACGGCCAATAGACTCGTTTGTAGTAATGTCTTCAGGCCAGCACCTGAATGTATACAACGGAGAATGTACGCAGCAATCTCCCATATTATCCGAAAGCGATCACTCGGTCGTAGCATACTCGACAATGCAAGACCTTGTAGCTCCGAACGTCTCGTCTGGCGATGATGAAACCCGTATTGTGCACACTTTATTATTTATCGTTTTCACTTCATGAAATGGGCAACTTTTCATGAATAGATCGATTTCGTATACGAGTAATAGCTACACAGATACTGATCAGACATTAAAATTAAGTGTCCAACTGATGCTTAAAATTTACAGTAAAATCTAGACCAACTTGTTGCTTTGAGTAGTCAAAATTATCTATTTCAAACATAGAAATTGAAGAAAGCTTATAATATGATATATAATTATATTTACATACGTAAAATACTCATAAAATATTCTCAACATGATTTACAGGTTCCCAGCTACAGTTATACGGACGACAATGGTATACGTAGGTAATAATGAAACCAATAAACATTATCCGGAAAATAAAACCAAAATTACCGATAACATAACCACCGGCAAACATACAATTTCGGTTCAGTGCCGCGAAGACGAAAAAAAACACCGTACGTATTATTTTTATAATATGCTACAGATGTTGTACACTGCATAATTTGTTTTATATATTACTAAATACGGTTCTACTTTGTTTTTTTTTTTTTTTTTTTTTATTTTAATTGTATTTGTTTAATATGTTGAATTTCAAATTTGAAACGGGCGAATCGTCGTAATTTATAGCTTAACGCCTGCATTTATACCAACAACGGTGTATACCGCCTGTATTTGTGGTTGTCCTAGTAATAATTATTCGGATAAAGGAATTCAAATGACACATGAAATTGGCACCACCAGTCACACCAATACTTCTCAGTGCCCCAATGATGAAAATATGAACACAGCAGTGCGTATTATTCTTATTTAAGAGGACGTGATACCCGCATGTGATGTCTCCGTCTTATACAAGTGCTATAACATGGAAACATAGCACATTATACGCTCAGTAGAACACGTGTATGTCTGTTGGTTTAAACAATTGGAGTGAATTGATCTCTTATAACATTTAAAGGTTATATTATAATCTAGGGCACCACATAGGTTTTTATTGATTTTATTATTTTTAAGTAAGTTATGATCTTTTTGAAAGATTAAATGTTACAATGACCATTACATACTAAAAAATAATAATATCAATAAAAGCCCGAGAGTAAAATTTGCTATTTTACGCGCTTGTAAGACGGAGACAACACATGCGGGTATCGCGTCCTTTTTGATAACTATTATGTGTATAATTAGATGTATGAATATTTAAAAACCATGTTTGTCCACATTCTTGTGTTTTTATAAAAATTATCATATGTAATTTTTGGATCAGTCGAGCACGGGAACCACAAGGGGATCGACTGTAATGACTTCGGTGATAGAGCAGGAGAATGGATGCTTTGTCTACGTGACTTTATTCGACGACGCGATAAATGAAATTCACTCGGAGGTGTACAATATTGAAAATTCAACGATCGTAGGTACACTATTGCATTATATTTTATTTTTTTGTTGAAATTGTGAATTCGATTACAGCCGAGCTTGGAACGGCCAATAGACTCGTTTGTAGTAATGTCTTCAGGCCAGCACCTGAATGTATACAACGGAGAATGTACGCAGCAATCAGTGTTGCCAGGTTTCTAAATCGTGAAGATCGTACGATGTTATCAAAAAGTTCGTATTTATCCTCAAATAACCGTACAATTTTTTGTTCTTGGATTTTGGTAATTTATCAATTTAACAATGGGAACAATCGTACCGTAGAAGTGCCATACTTGGGACAAGTGGGGTATCTTGGGGCACAATTGTCGTTTTTGTTTGTTATCGTCGTAATCACTTTGAAATCACGATTTGATAAGAATTTACAAACTAAATAAAATTTGATTGTTAAACACTATATTTTAGACCATAGACCTTATACTAAATAGTAAGTACTTAGTAATTAGTATAAGGTCTATGATTTAGTCAGAAAATGTGTAATTGCCACCTACCTATTTATACCTAAGATTCTATTTGATACATTGATTTCAATCACCATATTTTTTTTTAATTCCACCATCTATGACTGTATTAACACAGAATAACAAGAATTATTCTGTGGTATTAATGTAAACTTGAAGTTCTGACTTAAGTTAATTTAGTTACCTGTCAACTTTAATATTTAAAAGTATTTTTTTTTTTGTAATTTTGTTAATTGACTAAAAAGTATCAAGTAATTTGTTATTTTGTTTATGAATATGTTTTTTTTTTAAAGGAAATTTAAAAACTGAAATAATTAATTTTGTTAAGTACTTACTATACTTATATTATATAGTAGGTAGTGTACGTTTTTTGCTTGTTCACTCATTTCAGTAATCAATAATCATGAATCAATAACACAAACCAAAATCACCAAATTGCATAATTAATTGTATATTTTTATTAATGTATTTGTATTTCCAGGAAAGAAAGACAGAAATATAATATAGAAAAATCAAATTTATTTATTTATGTATGGTGTCTTTCCATTTAATAATTAATTAAAGTAAATAACAAAATAGGTAAAATAGTTATAAATAAAAATATACAAAAGTTTAAATATAATAAGCTTCAACTTAATAAATATAAAGCAAGTGTTATAAACAGTATATTATAAATATAAATATAAAAAAATAAAAAAAATAATAAATATTTAAAATTTGTCTCCTTCGACATTTAATTTCAAAACACTATATAGTTAGTAGTTAGTATATAATAAATATAATGAAATCATTTTTTTACAAACTGATATTTAAGAAAATGTAAATTAAAAAATTAAAACAAATAGGTAAAATATTTATAGACAGAAATAAAATAAGTTTCTAAGAAACTTAAACTTAATACATAATTAGTCTTCTAATAAAAATATTTCTTCTTCCTCATTTATTTTGATCACAGTCTTATTTTTATTTAATTCAGTGTTATTATTTACTGAGGAAGGGTACAAAGATGTATATGACATACTATCAAACATAAGTTTAGTCGGTTGAAAAGATATGCAGTTTCCATTATTTTTTTTCAAGCATTCACTTGTTGTAACGGTTGCAGATACTGTACTGGTTATTAACCTATTTCTAGATTTAGTCTTAATGCAGTTGATTTTACTAAATACTCTCTCACAACTTGCATTAGAATGAGGAAGAGATAAAACAGCTAGTGCAAATTCAGCAAGATCTATGAATTGACCAGTTTCTAATTCTTTAATCAAAGTCCAAAATTTGTCAGGTTCTTTTTCAGTTTGAATTTCATTCGGTAATCTAACTAATACTATAGTGCGCCACTGATCATCTAGTTTCTGAATATTACTATCTCCGTTCACAATTCTGTGAAGCTGTTTAGACAAACAATTGATTGATGGGTACTTTTCCCTCATATTTGAAGATAGTGCAACCGATGGTGTCAACATATTAACTAAAGGTAGTATTGGATTTGAAAAATCATATCTTTTTTTAATTTGTAAGCAACTAGTTTTAATAAAGTTAATACATCTATTGAAAAATTCTTTAAGTAAATCTTTTCTTTGTTGAATAGCAGATATTTTTATTTGATTTAGAACCTTAACACCTAAGTAAACTGTAGAAGTACTTAAAAATTGATTTTCATCATTCGGATTGATTAAATGTAGTGGAGTTTTCATAACATACTCATTTTTCATATAACATAATAATAAGTCTGTATAAACCAGTTCCATCTTTTCATTTAAAGTGTTTATAACTACATGTTCTGATTGAAAATATTGGTTCATTCCAGTGAATTTGGGTAAAATCCATTCTAGAAAGTAAAAATATGCTTTGGTAAATGGATCATTTAGTTGAAAGTGTATGTTTTCGGCCGATACTAATTTTTCTGAAAGCCATTTCTCAGAAAAATATAGGTTTAAGGCATCCCACTGTTCAATAATCCTTTGAACAACAGCAAATAGTGATAACCATCGAGTTTGAGATGGGTGGAGTAATTTATGTACTTCAATATTAAGAAATTGTTGAAACTGCACATATTGGCTTTGTCTCTTACTACTATGGCAAAAGAAGTTAAAAATATTCCTAGCTAAATCTTCACAGCGACGTGGTAGTGTTTTGCATGCTTCGCTACAACAAAGGTGTAAGGAGTGGCATATGCACTTCATAATAAAAATTCCGGGGAACATATCTTTCATTCTACTTGAAACAGAATTATGAGAGCCCATCATTGTAGAACAACCATCAGAAGCAAATCCTATAATATTTGTGGTATCGACATCTAATTTGTTAAACGATTCTATGCATTTTGTAAAAAGGTTTTGTGCAGTAGCTCCTTTATCAATGTTGTCAGGATCCTTTATGTCATAAACTTGTATTAAATCCCAGAAACGAGTAACAATCATTTTCAAGTCAATGTCATAATACCTTACAACTACGCACATGGTAGATTGACATGCTATGTCAGTTGACTCGTCAATTAATACTGAAAATTTAACATTTTTCAAATTGGTACTTAATGCTACTTTTTCCGAAGGAGCGATAACATTTTTAATTATGTTTGTAGCCTTTGTGCGTTTTAACTGAATTCTTTGACAAATCAAAGAATCAGGAAATATTTTTTTTAATACTGGTACTAAATGGTCAATAAACAAGAAAGCAGCATTATGCTCTGCTAACATGGCAGCTAATTTAATTTCTGCATTTTTTACTTGTTTATCCAATGGATCTGGTTTGGAAGTTGATAAAAACGTGGACATAATTGATTTTGAGGAAATAGAATTACTGATAGACGACTTTGTATGACTGTTACTCACTAAATGTTTTTTGATACAACTTAGTTCGGACGAAAAACTAACCTGACATTGTATGCATTTACCTCGAAATTTGTCATCTTTTTCTGGTCTTAACCAGTTTTTAAATTTAGGGTCCATTTCCCACTCGTGACGATATTGCTGCTTTCGGTGTTTCTGCCTTTCATCTTTGGAACATTCATTTCTTAATTGTCTTTTTTTCTTTGGCGTTAATTGTTGATCTCGTGGGTACTAAAATATATTTTAGAAAATAGAGCTTTAAATCTTTAATAAATAATAATTTATTTTACAGTCAATATAAATAATCAAACCTCTGGTGTGTCTTCATAATCCGACATTTTTAGCGAATTTCTAATATAAATCAGGATAAAATAACAATCAGGATAATTATTTTATCATGCTATAAATAAACTTTTTATATAAAACCGTCCTAGATAGTCAGATTTAGATAGTAGTATATTAGTTATTATCAAGATTATATTATAACTAATATTTACTAATCTTATCAGAATAATGGTGTACGTGGTAATTATTATTATTCTTTATTATTATTATGATTCGCCGAGTTTTTATTTAGCTAAAATTAGAAAAAATTATATTTTTCATATTTTTGAATAAATTGTGATAGATAACCGTACTTTAGTGTACGGTATTAGTTTTTGGATCGTATACCGTACAAGACCTCAAATAACCGTACAAATACGATCCAAACCGTACATCTGGCAACACTGCGTAACACCTATTTTCTGTGACGTCATTGTTGTAGTCTGAGCGTTTCAAAACTCCAAGACGAACGACACGGCAGCGCTTAAAGCGTTCATAACGCGCAAGTCGAACACACCCTATGTATGTGTAAAATAATACAACATTTTGATATTTTTTATTGACAAATTTGACTTACGAGTTTTTGATTTTGAATTAATTTGACTTACGAGTATGTAATTGTATGGTAATCGATTTACGAGTTTTTAATTTTACGTAAATTAAACTTACGAGTTTTTGGTGACATTTTAAATTATAATAAATTTAACTTTAAGGGAATTTAATTAGGAAATGTTCTACAAATGAATTGAAATACATAATATTAAGTGCTGTTATATGATAAATATAATAACAGTATTAAATAAAAATAAAATATATCAACTAGATAAAAATATAAATTAATATATAAAACAATTAAATAAATCATCTTGACTTAATAATAAAAATAATTTAATAATAATTAAAATAGTCAACTGATAAAAAAAAAACAAAATTTAAAATAAATCACTTTTTTTTACTTTTAGTATAATGTAAATTATCATAAAATTGCCAAGTATGTTTTGGCAATACTTGTTTTAGTTCTTGTAGATGTTTACCATTGGTCTTCATAATTTATTTTATAATGTATTATACAGTCTGGGGTGTACTTGAGACACCTAATATCAGTGACTGTAGGGTCACCTTTGCCCTGCCCTGGTCTATTAGATGTGTAGTATTTCAATGATGTATAATTATTAAAGAAACTGAAATTTAGATATTTTACTTTGTATGGAGTTTTAATTCTAGTAGGTATTTCAATGATGTATAATTATTAAAGAAACTGAAATTTAGATATTTTACTTTGTATGGAGTTTTAATTCTAGCATCTCTGCATACATTAATATAATCAGTTGGTAGATAGATTTCCCTTTTTCTAAGGCGCATTTCTATCGTGTGATGGACGCTGCAGTGGCTATTTTTGTGTGCACTACGGCACACTTTGTGCATTACGAAAAATAAAAATGTGCACCTGTGTGTCGACCATTTCACCGAACAGAAAACAACCATAATGTCGCCTGCTACAGCGAAAAAGGTCATATCTCAATTTTACGAATTTTTCATTTTTTTTTTTTCATTTTTTTATCTGTTTTTCTGGATTTCCAACGAATACGGCAGTAACTCAATATTATTGTTTATAACGTCTTTGGCTGATTTACCTTCTGTGGCAAGCACGGACTAAGACGGTATCTTAGTCCGTGGCGGCAAGCGATATATTTTGTGGTTATCTCATCGTTGTCGTGGTGATTTCTTATCAAATTATATCATATAAAAACCCCACAAATAGTGAATACTGAATAATTTGTGATTTTCAATAAAAACTTCCTTTTTTCACGTTTTTGTTTCTCGTCATGACTCGTGTTGATCGTTAAGACCACGAATTAAAATGTATTTATCTTTTATTTATAGTTAAGGCTTTAACTTTGAGTTTAAGATTTGATTATTATAATATCACTAATTAAGTTTAAAAATTAATGATGGATAATAAAAACAAAAGAAAAATAGGTAATACTAAAATTACTTTAACGGAGTTCTTTAAAAAAAAACCAACAAATGTTATAAGTAAGTTCAGTTCTATTAGATTAATTATTATTATAATTTACGTTTCAGGTTTCAACATTTAATTTATCTATTTTTTAACTTTAGTTGATGTCGTTGATGACAACAATGATAATCATTGTAATGATGTACAAATTAATAATAGTGATGACATTTCTCTGCCTACAGCAAAAACATGTATAAATTTGACTCCTAAAGGTATTTAATTAATGTTTGTTAACTTTTCCTACAAGAAGAATTAACACAAGTTTTATAAACGCTTAGAAAACAACAATTTATTTAAGTAAATGAGGCAATCGCATAACGTCTGGTCAACCTCGCAACGGCGCAGGTCACCAATCGCTACGCAACGCGCGACAACAACACAACAACTGACTAAAAACAATTAATGAATTAATTAAGAAAAACCCCACATCTCTTCTATATAGCATCAAGCACATACGCCGCGCCATCTAGCGGAGTTAACACTTGGCATTCCTGCTTAGGACTGTTGTCCTCAACAGTTACATTTTTTTTTTTTTTTATTTATTTTTATTTATTTATTTATTTGTATAAACGCCAAACGGCTTTTTACATATTGCAATAACGATATAACATGAATTAACGCGTTAATGATAAAAATAATATACATAAATGATAATGTTAACAATATACTAAAAAATAAGAACAATAATAATTATAATAGGAAAATTACACACGTTAGGAGAATACAAAATTTAAGGCCATATATCAAAATTATTATCATTTAAATTGCGCATAGCTCTAACAAAAGGATCATTAGATAAAAAGTTTGAACGGGAAGTTGGGATGTGAAAGGAATTGGTTGATCTGGTATTGGCGGTAGGAACTCTAAAGCTAATACGCTCAAGGAGACGCGGAGCATCAATATTACCCTGGATTAATTTTAAAAGGAAGTTACGATCCGCAATTAGTCGCCTTTCCTCGAGGGAGAGGAGATTAAGCGCGTCCATGACAGGTTGGTATGAGTGTAGGGGGTGTTCAATTTTTAATAAGAAGCCTGCATAGTTTAGGAATCGAGTTTGGACTCGTTCAATAAGTTTTATTTCCGTTTTAAGATGGGGATTCCAAATGATTGAACCATAGTCGAGAATTGAACGAATGAGAGCAGAATAAAGGGTTATGATGCAAGGTGCTGAGTTGAAGTGTTTGGTGTGGCGGCGTATGAATCCCAGAAGACGTAAGGCCTTACAAGTGATATAATCAATATGAGGTCTGAAGGAAAGTGAGGAGGTATATATTATACCTAGATCCTTTACTTCAGATACTCGATTTAGTGGTGAGTCATTATAAGTATATACGTAATCCACAGGAATCCGTGATCTGGAGAATGATATGATTTTACACTTATCAAAGTTTAGGGTAAGGCCAATTGCCTGACACCAGTTAATAAAATTATTGAATGATGATTGTAGGACGTCACAATCAGTACTGGAAGATATCCTGGAGAACAGCTTAGCATCATCAGCAAAAAGAAGTAAACGGACTGACGGAACATTGCTAAATATTGAATTAACAAAAATATTAAATAGTAGTGGAGATAAATGTCCACCTTGCGGAACGCCAGAAGAAACTTTAAATTTACTTGATGAGATATTGAACAACTTAACATATTGCCATCTATCCACTAGGTATGAGCGAATCCATGATAAAAGAGGAAAACCAATTCCCAGTTTATCCAAGGTGTAGATGAGAGAGTTATGATCAACAGAGTCAAATGCTTTTGAAAAGTCGGTGAAAATAGCGTCAACTTGGGAATTATCTCTAAAGGCATCACGGATAAAACAAGAAAAATCTAGTGAACTGGTTATAGTGGAACGACCAGGAAAAAAAGCCATGTTGGTCTGTAGACAATGTAGAATGAAGAGGGCGTTCAATTTTTTTAAGAACTATCAGTTCAAAAAGTTTGCCAATAAAGGGAAGATTAGATATCGGTCTATAATTCATGACTAGAGTTGGATCACCAGATATAAGGATCGGTGTAACACGACTAATTTTCCAAACAGCTGGAAAAGAGCCCTCAGTGAGAGACTTGTTGAAAATAGTACAGAGCGGGGAGCAAAGCACCTCACGACATTTAAAAAGTAAAGAAGCTGGAATATCATCAGGGCCCACTCCACGGACATTTGATAACGTCTTGAGAGCATCAGATACTTCCTCAATGGAAATAGATAAATGGTTAGGTAAGAAGGAGAACTGCTGGATTTCAATATTCATTAGAGCTAAGTTAGGGGCACCTGAAGGTTGTTTATAAGTAGAGGCAAAGAAAGAAGAAAAAAGTCCAGCAACATCAGGACCATTAGCAGAGATATCATTCAAGTATACTTGATTAGGAATCGAAGAAGAGCCACGACACTTTTTTATGAAGGACCAAAAATCACGTGGGCTAGAGGTAAGTCGAGACTGAGCAACATTGATATGAGTCCTTAAACATGATTTAGATAGTGCTTTACATTGAGAACGTAGATTGGAGAACGAGTTGTAGTCATGAAACGAGCCTGTTTTTTTGAATTTTTTATGAGCTGATTTTTTTTTAAAAAGAAGAGATTTGAGAGCAGGGGAAACCCATGATGGGAAGGTTGATCTACGAAATGGTTTAAGTGGAACGAATCGTTGAATGGCGTCAAGAATAGAATCCTGTAACCTTGTGGCAGATAAGTCAGCAGGCTGAATGTTAAAAGTAGTAGACCAGTCATTGTCGGCTAAGGCTTTAGCAATAGAGTCAAAGTCAGCATTGTTAAAATCACGAAACGAGTGACTATCATCTAGCATAAGTAAAGGGACAGGAACTTGATAATTAAATGACAAAGCTGGATGATATCTGTCACAGGGGACAAGACTGACTGGAGCGACATCAACAGAGATACTTTCTTTATTAGCGAATATCAAATCAAGAAGGGAACCAGAACTGTTGTATATAGAATTCAATTGGAGGAAGTCCATACTGATAAATTGATCACCAATTAGAGAAGATTTATCATTGACTGTGCCACTAAACTTGAGACCCTGGTTAGAGGAACTCCAGGATGTACCTGGTAAGTTGAAATCACCACAAAATACACCTAGATTACAATTAGATGATTCCCACGTTAGGTCCACAGATTTCGTATAAGTATCATAAAGTGACAAGTTTGCATTGGGGGGAATGTATACCACACTAATGAGAGCAGAGAGTTCATTAGTTACAGAAATACGAACAAATAATTGTTCGACATTTTGTACACCGGTAGGGACGAGCTGAGGGCGTAGATTATTC
>JANEHU010005026.1:0-101650 GCA_027563435.1 Nasonovia ribisnigri | reverse complement strand
TGCATAGTTTAGGAATCGAGTTTGGACTCGTTCAATAAGTTTTATTTCCGTTTTAAGATGGGGATTCCAAATGATTGAACCATAGTCGAGAATTGAACGAATGAGAGCAGAATAAAGGGTTATGATGCAAGGTGCTGAGTTGAAGTGTTTGGTGTGGCGGCGTATGAATCCCAGAAGACGTAAGGCCTTACAAGTGATATAATCAATATGAGGTCTGAAGGAAAGTGAGGAGGTATATATTATACCTAGATCCTTTACTTCAGATACTCGATTTAGTGGTGAGTCATTATAAGTATATACGTAATCCACAGGAATCCGTGATCTGGAGAATGATATGATTTTACACTTATCAAAGTTTAGGGTAAGGCCAATTGCCTGACACCAGTTAATAAAATTATTGAATGATGATTGTAGGACGTCACAATCAGTACTGGAAGATATCCTGGAGAACAGCTTAGCATCATCAGCAAAAAGAAGTAAACGGACTGACGGAACATTGCTAAATATTGAATTAACAAAAATATTAAATAGTAGTGGAGATAAATGTCCACCTTGCGGAACGCCAGAAGAAACTTTAAATTTACTTGATGAGATATTGAACAACTTAACATATTGCCATCTATCCACTAGGTATGAGCGAATCCATGATAAAAGAGGAAAACCAATTCCCAGTTTATCCAAGGTGTAGATGAGAGAGTTATGATCAACAGAGTCAAATGCTTTTGAAAAGTCGGTGAAAATAGCGTCAACTTGGGAATTATCTCTAAAGGCATCACGGATAAAACAAGAAAAATCTAGTGAACTGGTTATAGTGGAACGACCAGGAAAAAAGCCATGTTGGTCTGTAGACAATGTAGAATGAAGAGGGCGTTCAATTTTTTTAAGAACTATCAGTTCAAAAAGTTTGCTAATAAAGGGAAGATTAGATATCGGTCTATAATTCATGACTAGAGTTGGATCACCAGATTTTAGGATCGGTGTAACACGACTAATTTTCCAAACAGCTGGAAAAGAGCCCTCAGTGAGAGACTTGTTGAAAATAGTACAGAGCGGGGAGCAAAGCACCTCACGACATTTAAAAAGTAAAGAAGCTGGAATATCATCAGGGCCCACTCCACGGACATTTGATAACGTCTTGAGAGCATCAGATACTTCCTCAATGGAAATAGATAAATGGTTAGGTAAGAAGGAGAACTGCTGGATTTCAATATTCATTAGAGCTAAGTTAGGGGCACCTGAAGGTTGTTTATAAGTAGAGGCAAAGAAAGAAGAAAAAAGTTCAGCAACATCAGGACCATTAGCAGAGATATCATTCAAGTATACTTGATTAGGAATCGAAGAAGAGTCACGACACTTTTTTATGAAGGACCAAAAATCACGTGGGCTAGAGGTAAGTCGAGACTGAGCAACATTGATATGAGTCCTTAAACATGATTTAGATAGTGCTTTACATTGAGAACGTAGATTGGAGAACGAGTTGTAGTCATGAAACGAGCCTGTTTTTTTGAATTTTTTATGAGCTGATTTTTTTTTAAAAAGAAGAGATTTGAGAGCAGGGGAAACCCATGATGGGAAGGTTGATCTACGAAATGGTTTAAGTGGAACGAATCGTTGAATGGCGTCAAGAATAGAATCCTGTAACCTTGTGGCAGATAAGTCAGCAGGCTGAATGTTAAAAGTAGTAGACCAGTCATTGTCGGCTAAGGCTTTAGCAATAGAGTCAAAGTCAGCATTGTTAAAATCACGAAACGAGTGACTATCATCTAGCATAAGTAAAGGGACAGGAACTTGATAATTAAATGACAAAGCTGGATGATATCTGTCACAGGGGACAAGACTGACTGGAGCGACATCAACAGAGATACTTTCTTTATTAGCGAATATCAAATCAAGAAGGGAACCAGAACTGTTGTATATAGAATTCAATTGGAGGAAGTCCATACTGATAAATTGATCACCAATTAGAGAAGATTTATCATTGACTGTGCCACTAAACTTGAGACCCTGGTTAGAGGAACTCCAGGATGTACCTGGTAAGTTGAAATCACCACAAAATACACCTAGATTACAATTAGATGATTCCCACGTTAGGTCCACAGATTTCGTATAAGTATCATAAAGTGACAAGTTTGCATTGGGGGGAATGTATACCACACTAATGAGAGCAGAGAGTTCATTAGTTACAGAAATACGAACAAATAATTGTTCGACATTTTGTACACCGGTAGGGACGAGCTGAGGGCGTAGATTATTCCTAACTGCTATAAGAACTCCACCACCACGAGAGAGGTTGCTAGAATGAGTGCTTCTATCACATCTAAATATAGTATAACCGGAAAAGTTAAGCTCGGCATTGTATATATCATCAGAGAGCCATGTCTCCGTTAATAAAAAAATATCATATGATAAAAGAACAAAGTTAGAATGCAGATTGAATAATTTTGATCTAAGGCCTCTAACATTTTGGTAATAAAAATTTAAATTATACATTTCTTTACTTAACGATAGATAATTAGTTTTAGAGAATTTATTTTTAAATGAGAGAAACTCATGTACATAGATATTCATGGAAGAATTGAGATTATTACAAATAGTACAGTTAGGGGTTACCGTGAAGATAGGATGATGACAGTCCTTGGAGATGAATGAATGCATGCAGGTGACTAGTTTTTTGAAAGCGAAGAAGATGGATGATTCGAGTGACTACCAGAAACACCACCATCATTAGGTACAATAAGTGGAATTCCATTCCTATACTTTATGGAGATGTTGTGTTCACCGTTTTTCTTACGGTTCTCAAGCTCTGTGTAGACACGACGAATTTCTTGGCGCTCAAGGAGGGTGCGATCACGTGAGATGGAGATTGGGTTAGCAGGGACCGATTGTGTTCGCTTATGAGAGTTGAAGACAGACACCAAGTTGAGAGCCATTTCCTTCGATTGAAGTACCACCTTTAGAGGTCGAGGTTTACCACTTATCTTGCGGCCCAACCTAAATAACTTAAGATCTTGAGGTAAAGTTAAGTTAATCGGATGAATATTATCACCGAGTAATTTAATATCAGAAGCAATTCGAACTGTAGGATCATTGGACGAAGACTCTTGGAGACCATGTACTATAATGTTACGAGCACATATTTCACGGTTAGCCAATTCTTGGATCAGCTGGGGCATGTTACTTGAACCATCAGTAGAATTCTCCAAAACTTGAATTCTGTTATTGAGGGTAGCAATTTCGTTGCGAAGAGTAGTATTTTCCGACCTTATCTCAACGAGTTGGGATTTAAGAAAATCAATACTTGATAACAATTCAGCTAGTTTTGAGTTTTGTGACAAATTCATAGCTTTACACTGTTCAAGCATATCAAACTGAGAACTGCGAATCTCAGCGATAGAGTGATGAAGATCATCCATGTTAACAGGAGACGAAGCTTTTTTATTAACAGTTGCAGATCTAGTTTTAATTTGTGATGATTTAGTTGGGGTTGGAGTCATTATGCAGATTTGACGTCAAAAGTAGATTAAAATAATAAAGGAATAGGTAAATTAAGGGATAATATGAAGATAAGGAAATCACTTGACTCACGGTGTATAAGTGATCGCGTCGTTTATAAATGCTACTAGGCACACAGTGTATATGTCGCACGCGTGTGGCCCGTATCGCGTCGGGTAGGTAATTAACGGGCGGCGGGAGATAGTATGGCCGAGTCAACCAGAACACACGATAAAAACTTTAAAATAACCGGCGGACGTGAATTTCAACAAATATAAAGAAAAACTGCCCTTAGAGGGAAAATTTTGAGCAGACCGACTCAAAACCGACACCGGTCTACGCGCGCACATTTTATAGAACTGTTAAGAGTTAAAACGGAAAAAACAACCAACTGTAACCGGAGAAAATATAGAAAAACTGGGAGCGATATTGTTGTTGTATATCAATAACGATTTTATAATACAGAATAACAATCCCACAAAAAAAAAAAACCAATTAAATAAAAGTAGTATAACTAATCAATATTTTAACTAAGCATCTTTTCATAACAAACATAACATGTAACAATTCAAAAGTTATTAACAGTTTTAAATAATACAATATATAACAATTCAGTTTCTAATAAATTAATAATAATTATACAAGGACAAATATTTTTCAACCAAATAAGGTAAAAGAAATTTAAACATAGTCTCGATTCCAACCCGGAGGACGCCTTTTCATAATAGGTCTACCATCCGCTACTTCCATACCTTCCTCTCTGGATTCCATCCAAGCTTCTTTCACTCGATCGACTCCTGTCTCTTCTCCGCGATTGTCTCCTATCTCTCCATCTTGGTCATCATTTGCCTCTTCATCTTGCTGGTGCAGCTTCCACGACTTAAGTTGTATGACATGAGCAGTGGTGGCGAACCGACTTTTTTTTTCTTGGTTCAACTCAACCACTCTGTAGACATCTCCAGGTAGCCTCTCAGTCACGACCAGGGGACCCCGATAACGGTTTTGTAGTTTCGTGGACTCTCCAGTGGCCGTAGGGCATCGCTTCATAACCACTACCTCTCCCACAGAGTAGCTCGTGTTGTCGTGACGGTTTTTGTCAAACGCAGTCTTTACCTTTTGCTTGGACCTCTCCATTTGCTCCCGTGCTTCTTGCCACAACTGATCGGGCATCGTCCACTCATCGGCTGTCTTAGAAACTGCCCTAAGTGTTCCAAGACGGAACCTAGGTCTATAACCGTGTCGCAATTCGAAAGGCGTCCTAGATGTCACCTTGCTCTCACTGTTGTTAAGGTAACGCTGTATCCTCGGCAGGTCTTGGTCGCAACCATCAGGTTCGCTGCCCTCAGTCATTAACGCAGCCATAACCACACTATGCACCCTTTCCACTTGGCCATTCGCTCGTGGGTGGCGCGACGAAGCCAACACTAACTGGACTCCTTGGTCTCGACAGTACTCATCGAACAGCTTGGAAGTATAACACGATCCGCGATCCGTGATAAACTTCTTGGGCAAGCCATAAGCTTCCACGAACTGGCTCACACAGGTTAACAAAGCTTCAGCCGTAGTGCTTTCCGCTGCAAATAAGACAACAAATTTTGTAAAGTTGTCCACCAATACTAGGATATACTTATTTTGACTAGGGGTCGTCACAAAGGGCCCTACATGGTCCATGTGTACAACCTCAAATGGTCGTTGTCCCACCGGTATTGGGTGCAACAACCCCGGTCGTCTGCCCCTCGGGTTCTTCGACAGCAGACACTCAAAGCACATATGGATGTGCTGCCTCACATAACGCCTCATCTTAGGAAACCAGAAGTCCTGGAGGAGGTTACTCACCGTCCGATCGATAGCCGGGTGGCCGCTTAGGTCATGCGCCGTCACCAACAAGCTCTTCCGCATTGCCTTGGGCATGACGAAAAGAAGCCGGTCTCCACGCTTCCTGTAAAGCAACCCGTGCTCAACCTTATAGTTGTCGTTTTCGGCTTCTGGAGTAGACTTGACTATTTCCAACTCCCTAGCCACTTCAGGATCCGCGGTCTGGCACATCCGTACCCTATCTTCTTCCGTCATTAATGTACACACCTCGTATCTCCCAGCCAACTCCTCATCAAGGTCCCGTTCATTCATTGCTACCGGCGCACGTGACAGCGCGTCCACGTGACACATTCGAGTGCCCGGTCGATATTTTACTTCATAATCATACTCTTGTAAAGAGTCATGCCAACGTGCGATTTGCGAATTGGTACTTCGGAAGTTGTTCAAGTACATCAACGCTTGGCAGTCGGTATACACAACAAATCTCACTCCCAACAGGAACTGTCTTAATTTGCACACTAAGCACAAAAGTTCTAGCTTGCTAGAATGATATCTGGTTTCCGCATCACTGGTCTTTCGACTTGCATAGTAGACAACACGCAGTGGGTCACCCAACTTTACCGATTGCAATAACATGGCCCCCAGACCAATCGTACTGGCGTCCGTGTGCAATTCCGTTGTAGCAGCGTCAGGTCTAAACAAAGTCAAAACAGTATCGCTCACCAAAGCCGTCTGTAACTTACGAAAAGCTGCTTCATGTTCTTCATCCCAACAGAACCGTTCTCCTTTCTTGGTCAATTTATTGAGCGGCGCGGCGATCAGGGCAAACTTGGGAATGAATCGCCTAAAAAACTCGCCAATCCAAGGAAACGCCTCAACGAATGAGCGTCTTCCGGAACAGGATACTCGTTGATCGCACGCGTTTTCTTCAGCCCCGGTCTAATTTCACCACCTCCGACTACGAATCCAAGGAACTCAATGCTCTTCGTCCCGAAAAGACATTTTGACGGTTTTAATGTCAATGCTGCAGATTTGAGTCGTTCCAACACGGACCTCAACTTAGTTAACAGATCAGACCAATCCGAGCCATCAATCACCATATCGTCCAAGTAATTGTGTACTGTTTTACCTTGCAGCGGCCCTAACAACGCTGCATCGTCGTCGACGGACAATTCGGAGTTTAAGGCCTCCTTACCGGCTCCGTCCACCTCGACGGCATGCAGGTAATCCGCCTCGTTCCCCAACGTATCAACTGCGACTTCAGTTCCACCATCATACGGTTCCGCTTTATATATGTGTAGTCTTCCGCTGGACTTATGATAAGCAACCTCGGGTAGGTCTAGCCATGCGCGTCCGATGATGACATCTGGAACCTGTACCGTGTCGCTTACAACCAACAATGTCACCAAACCTGGACTTACGTCGTCAACGGCGACGGACGCTTGCGTCATGCCAATAGCTCGCACCGACGGCACCGTCGTACTGCTGAGTCCGTAAAGCGGCTTATCTACAGGCTTAATGGGAAGCCCACAGCTCACGGTGACACTCGCCTTAATCAATACCGGATGGCAGCCCGTGTCGAGCAACACATCAACCTCGCGCCCGTTTATCCGTCCAACGCGGCGGTACGGATGCGTGGCGACCTCCCGACACACCACGGCAACGCTAGCTTGGTCTCGCGTGGGACAATTCGGGCGTATATGCCCTTCGGCTCCGCAACCGTAACACGTGTTCTTACGCTTACCGGGGCAATCTCTTGACAGATGTCCCGTTTTCTTACATACCCAGCAGCACTTTGAGGTATCATTGACCGGAACACTTTCCTTCGTTTTCTCTTCGACCGGCTTGGTTCGTGTCCACGCGTGCGTACTAGGCTGCTTCGACGCGTTATAGTCAACTTTCTTCGTAACCTGTTTCGAGTCTTTGGATTTATTTTCAAGAGAATGAATAGCAGCCATCCTAGCCCACTCAAGTAAATCTCCAAGCAGATCTTCTTCCGTCCGATGCGTTCGTCCTAACGCGTACATCGCCATCTCGCATGAGTATAACCCTTTTAAACGTGATCTCGGACTTCATCAAACGGTAGAGCTAGATCTCGGCACAACCTCACCTTAGGTTGGAAATAATCCATAACATGTTCATCCTTTCTTTGAACTCGTGCTTTAAGGAGATCATAGCGATCGGACGTGTTCAGAGAGCGAATGAAGGTCGATCTGAACCGCGACTCGAAGCTAGGCCAGTCATCAAAACGTCTACCGACGAACCAGTCCCGAGCAGCTCCTTGCATATTCGACCGGACGAACTGTAACCGGTATCCAATCGGCCAACCGTTTTCCGAAGCTATACCATTTACATCGTCAAGCCAATTCTCGGCCTCATGGGACAACTCTCGTCCAGAAAATTGGCATATCGTCTTATTCAAATCAGGAATTACACGAAACTCAGCCACTTCCGACCTAGCAATCGACAACGAGTTCGGCGACGCAACTCGCTCAACCGGCGGTGTGACACTTCGAGCGCTCAACTGTTCAACTTGTTCACGAAGTTTTGAAACGAGATTAATCAATTCAATATAAGTCGGGGCCACCATCGGCCGAGACTGTTCATCGCTGTTGTTCATTATGATAACGATAACAACACGACGTAAAAACAATCACAACAGTGATAACGACGATTGATAATCGAACGATACCGTACTCGATTCACAGCAACCGCGGTAACCAGACTGGACAACCACAGGAACAACAACGTCCCGATACAACAACGATTGGGGTTATGTCCAAACTCAAAACAACGAACCCACGTTTTTTTTTTTCAACTGATCGAATTTCACCCGATTTTCGCGACGCACCACGAAACACTACCACGAATGGCACAAACTGTTCGGAACTCGTTTCCGAACACGCGATTTTAAATTAACGATCTTCGACGTCAACGGATGACACGTGATCTAGCGCACTACGTTCCACTAATCACTTTCGATATCCCACTTCTGATAATTTATGTTAACTTTTCCTACAAGAAGAATTGCAGAATGTAGTAAAGCACTTGCTGCAGATAACTCAGATTATAGTTGTATTGAAAAAATAAATGAAATTAAGGGTAGAAAGTTAATTCGATGCAATATGTCTATTCTTGAAAAGGAACGAGCAGATTAACCATTGATAAAAGTTTGGTGTGCTGTGCATCGTACTGCTTTAACATGGGTGAAATTAACAGCAAATGTGGTTGAGGTAAAAAAAAATATAGAAACGTGTGTATCAATATCAAGTTATTTTCACCAGTCTGGATTGCGAACAAAAGAATTAAAACAAATTGCTGAAGAAAATAATTGCAAGTTTATTAGTTTGCCATATTACTTTGAAGTTAGATGGACAGAGTTCACACATAGCTTATGTTTAGGAATTTTAAAAAACTGGAACATTTTAGTAAAGTGTTACTATATAAAAGATGCTCTCTATATAAAAATTAACATGCCAATTTTAAGTGAATTTGATCCACTTACAGCAACTAAGTTATGGATTAATAAGAAAAGTCGCCATAATAAAACACACCCAGAAGCCACAAAACAAAGATGGTTTTGAGGTGTATTTCCTGACGCTGAGAAAGACGAAGGTGATGATCATAAAGAAAACTTCCAACAAAAATACAGTTTTAATTTTTCATAATATGTCGATAATATGAGATAATAAAGTTTATAAATATACTAATTGTTATTTTTTTAATATTTTGTTAACGTTGAGGTAGGGCACATTTAGTATGAGCCATGAGGTAAGCTTATATTATATGAAAATAAATTGTAAATACACCATTTTCCCCACAATCATTAGGAATTAAATTCAAATTTAAAAACGTGCACTACGGAAAATCAGAAAAAATAGCCACTGACTAACTCTACACAGGCGGTTAACAATATTTGCTCGGACATGTTAATTGTAATGCACTGTTTTTTCATAAAATTATTAAAATTTGTCATCAACTTTTGTTTTCCACAGTTTCCAGCTTTTCTCTGGACAATCATAAATAAAATAAATTCATAATAAATTGGACAACAAATTTAAACGCAAGTATAAATAAATAGGTAATCCCTCTATTATAGAAAACTAGAAAAGTGAGCGAAGTGAACAAGTGGGCGATTAAATAATAATAATATATTAAAGTTAATACTTAAGTTAATGATTATTAATATAACATATAATATTATATACATTAATATTACTTATGTAAAGTATCAAAGTAATTAACTATTTTATGATTTATATTTTATGGTTTAAACTTTAAACTATAAACCTTGCAATGTAAATAATGCATGTACTGTGTAGGTATAATATAAATAGGTACTTACTTTTTCTGCTGAGTTTTGAATACTGTTATCAGTGTTATCTGATGTATTAGACTTAGCATTTTGTAGTTCGACGTATTGCGTTTTGTGATATGCAAAAATATGTTTTTCAAGATTTGATCTATGTTTTCCTTTTAGGCTAGCTATGCAATTTTCAACATTGCATTTGGAAATATTTGTTAAATTGTCATATTTAAAAAACATATCTAAGACCGGATTTTTCATCTTGAAAGTGCACAATTTTCTTTTTTAAATAGGTTTCAAATAAACAGACACATAGGGTTGCCAACCGGCCGGTATTTTCCCGGCCCGGCCGGTAATTCACATCCATAGACTTAAAAAGCCGGTTGCCAGTATTAACCAATAAAAAGCCGGTATTTTCAAAATAATAATTTTAAAATTATTTGAACGAGAGTTTCGATATATATATATTAATATTATATCGTTTTTGTAAAATTGGTTATCATATTGCTGTCAAATCATACCTATATAATCTTAATGACATTAGATGTCTATCGTCAACTTTGACACTTTTATAAGTAGTAGGTATATGATTATTGATTAGTATGTACCTTTGTACCTACTATGCCGTTGTCGACTTGTCAGTTATCGTATGTAAATATGTGATTGTCGATAGACAATTCATAGATTTCAGTTTCGTCATTCTGTTCGGACTGTTCGGTTTAGATTGTATAAACACGAGACAAACGTATTTTTAAAATGAATGAAACGAAAAAAAGAAATCGTAATTGTGTTTTTAACGATGAATGGTTAAAAGATCAAATATTTTCTGATTGGATTGCTAAACACAATGACCCGAATAAAGCGCGATGTATATTATGTCAGACAGTTTTTAGTGTGAAGTATGATGGTGTTAAAGCTGTAAAAACACATAAAGAGTCAAAAAAACACGAGGAATCCGTTAAATCTAAACATAAATCGTCACTCATAATTCATAAAACAGTTTTTTCCAACGAAAAATTGTAAAGATGAAGACAAAATAGCAGCCGTTGAAATTAGTAAGTGTTTTCATATAGTTAAACATTATCATAGCTATCTTTCCAGCGATTGTGGAGTAAAATTAGAGTCGAAACATTTCTCAGATTCAACGATAGCTAACAAAATCCACCTGGGTAGAACTAAAATGGAAGCTATCGTCAAAAATGTACTATGTCCGTTTGCTGTTGAAAAAGCAGTAACACAACTTAAATAGCCTTCGATTCCCTTTTCTGTATCTACAGACGCTCCAAATAAGGGAAATAGAAAATTTTTTCCATTAACGGTTAGATTATTTAATTTTGAAGATGGAGTAAAAGATTATCTTTTAGACTTTTACGAGGAACCGAACGAATCGTCACAATCAATTTTTAACACGATTACTTCCGCAATTGAATCTCTAGGCTTAGATATACAAAATATAACAGCTTATGGCGCTGATAATGCTTCTGTTAATTATGGAAAAAATTGTTCGGTCTTCGAAAAATTAAAAGATAAAAAATCTAATATAATTAAAGCTAATTGTAACTGTCACGTGATTCATAACGCAGCAAAGCATTCTATGAAAGTTATAAAATACGATGTAGAAACGTTAGTACTAAAAGTATTTAATGAGTTTTCTGTGAGTTCAAAAAGAGTAGAGGAACTTAAAGAATGTTTCGAATTTGTACAACAGGACTTTCATAATGTATTGCGACATATTCCAGTGAGATGGTTTAGTTTGTTTAATGCCGTGGTCCGTGGACCGATTAATTTTAAATTGGAATGCAATTAAAACTTATTTTATAAAAAATGGAAAAAATGAATGTGATAAAATCATATGGAAATTTATTGGAGACCAGAAAAATGAACTTTCTGAACAGTTAACTTTAAGTGAATGTTACATTTGGTTTGTTAATCATGTGTTGTCTATTTTTCAAAAATATATTTTAATATTAGAAAAAAATAATTTAAACGCTCCAGAAGTCTATGATGTAATGTTAAGTTTAAGATCTCAAATTTTAAATCGTAAAAATGATAATATTTTTGGGATTGCAGTAACTACACGATTACCCAATCTTACTAGCAAAGAAAGCGATATATTTAAATCTGATGCTCTAAATACTTATAAACGTGGATTAGAATACCTCGAAAAATGATTTGATTATGAAAATTCTCCATTTAAATTGTTTTCGTGTTTGAAATTAAGTGAATTACCTAAATTAACAGATTTACTTGACTTGGCAAAATTAATTAAGGTCCATGTCAATGGAGATGAATTATATGAAGAGCTTAATTTTATAAAATTAATACCAAATGATATCCTAAATAACACAGAACTCACTAGTTCGGAAAAATGGGTAAAATTTTTCCGATCATCTACTGCACAATTCAAAAATATTAAACAAATCGTGCAGTATGTATTTTCGGTGCCGTGTAGCAATGCATTTGTTGAACGCGTTTTTAGCCACATGAACAGTTTGTGGACAGACGAGCGCAATCGTTTAGGAGTTGATACTGTTAAAGCTGAATTAGTTATAAGAAATAACTTAACATATAATTGTTCGGAGTTCTTTGAAAAAATACAAAATGAAAAAAATTTATTAAACGCCGTGAAAAATACCGCTAAATATACATTTAAAAGTTTATAATTTACTTTACATTATTTAATTATTTAATTATTTTATCATAATGTAATATTAATATTATTAAATTTATTATTTTAAAACTATGTAATATATCATTCAATTTATCAATTATACTTATATCAAATAAAAATTTACTGAAATTATGACCTTTTTTTTTTTTTACTTACACTTGGGCCGGTATTTTCCAAATTGAAAGTTGGCAACCTTACATTTATTGTTACAGAATAAGCTTAACACTGTTAACAGATGAATATTACGAAGGAACGAGCAGCCACGATTTAAACAAAAAACTAGAAAGAGTGACTGTAATTGTGTAAACAGATAGTGTGGCGTACTGAGTACTGAATATTTCTGGCGAGTGGTGACTGGCGTACCTCCACAATTATGACAACTTGGTTATTAAAATTTACTATTATCAGTATTATCAGTTATTAATTTATTATTAAAGACCATTGTTATATATTCAATTATTCAATAGTATATTTTGGTATGGAATAGTTGATGGGCGAATGAGCACGCTAATAGGAAATTAGTAAATTACCCAGTTTAGTGTGTTATTATTACGTAGTAAGAAACTAAAAATAAATATCAAAACAGTTGATGATTATAATTTATAACTTATAAGTCATAACATTCATATATATTATATATATATAGTTGCCAGTTGGTAGTATATCGTACACGAGTTATAAATGTATAATATTTAGGGTTGTAAAATTTCATGAAAATTATTTTCTTGAAATATTTCATTTTCATGAAAAATATTTTTTTTTATTTCCATGTGAATATTTTTAAAAGTTGGTTTATTGTATGAAATAAAGAAAATATGTAACATAGTTACATACTACATACATAATAATTAATAATACATAAACATAGACATATAAAAAAACTAGATAACCGACTACAAGACAATATTGAAGTCAGCCATATACCAACAGGGAAAAATTGCATGATTGATAAATGATAATATATTAATATGTATATAAGTATATTATATATATTTGTAATACATATTATATTATTTATATTATTATGTGTATGTCAATTAAATATGTATAGGTATCTTATATTCTTATAATCTTATCTAATGAGTTATTTTTTAAACATTTCCCTGTTGGCAAATGGTCACTAGACTTCAATGTTCCTATGGGAATGTAATATGCAAATCCACTATCTAGTTGTTTTACATGTCTATGAACACAACATATATAATTTAGAAGTTGTTTAACAAATCTTTAATATAATTAATTTAAACTATACACTTTAAAATATTACTGAAAAGTGAAAATACACTATTATTTCATTCACTGTTGAAATTGACTTCAACTTTATTTCAAAGTTTCAAACCATCATCTTTTGGATCGCTGACGGTACATACAACAATATTTTAAAACTCATACAAAAATGTTTTTTTTTCTCAAAATAATGCCAGAAATATTTTTCAGCACTACATATAGAAAATGTATCAACTGAACTGTATCAGTGATACACTGATACTTAATAGTTAATAATAATATTAATAAATACTAAATAGGAAACAAAACAAAATATTTAACAAAACAAGGTAAAAAAAAAACGAATGACTTTTTTTAAACAAACACAAAATGTATTAACTGACTGATACAGTATGAATACTTAATACTGAATAATAATTATTAAATAAAATCAAAACAAATTTAACAAAACATGATAAAATGAAAATTAAGGCCTTTCTTATTCAAACAAAAACAAAATGTATCAACTGACTGATACAGTGATACATAATAGTTAATACTGAAAAGTAAATACAAAATAGTAATCAAAACAAATCTAACAAAACAAGATAACAAAAAATTAAATCCTTTTTTCATTTAAACAAAATGTATCAACTTATTATATCAATCAATTACCCTCTACAGTCTACATCAAGTATAAGAACTTGTTACATATTTAATATTTGTATCACTGTATTAGTCAGTTGATACATTTTGTTTTTGTTTAAAAAAAAAGTAATTTGTTTTTTTTTAAATCTTATTTTGATTCCTATTTAGTATAGTTCATTATATAATGATACTTTATACTAAATAATAAAATATACTAAATAGGAATCAAAACAAGATAAAAAAAAAACAAATTACTTTTTTTTTTAAACGAAAACAAAATGTATCAATTGACTAATACAGCGATACACATATTAAATAAATAACAAGTTCTTATACTTGATGTAAAGGGTAATTAATAATTATTAAATTTTAAATTTTAATGTTTCATCGTTGAAACTTGAAAAAATAAATCATCATCATCATCCAAATTATACTCATCATCAGTTTCATGATATATTTCAATATTACCTTCAGCTTCTTGAGATATTTCAATATCATCGTTTGAAGATATAGCAGTATTTGTTGTGTTGATTTCATTTTGAATCGTTAATGTGGACAATGGTGCATCAGTATCACAGTCTGATGTAGATTTAGTGCAATTTTTCGATGTACCTTTTAAAATCTAAATATAAAAAAATTAAAAATAATTGTGAATTTGTACTTATAAAAACAATTATACAATATTTTATTTACCTATAAAATAATAAATTAATGATTACCTGCAAATTATGTTTAATGAACACCAGTTTAGCAGCTCTTTCATTTAAAAGTCTATTTCTTTTTGAACTGTGATCATATTTATATGTACTAAAAGTACGTTCTACAGCAGCTGAAGTTGCAGGCAAAGATAATATTTTTATGGCTATTTTACCAAGTTCTGTATGATTACAAAATGCTTTCCACCAATGTAATGCCTCTGTCTCTTCTGCAGCAACCCAAAGATATTCGTTGGTTTTTGAAAATGGTCCAGATTTGTTTTTGAAGGGCAAAATCAGAAATTACCTTTCTTGCATCAATTTCTATATTATCCATGTGTTTAGATAACTGATAAATAAATTCTATTGCTTCATTGTGGTCATTTGAATCAAACAATTTACCAAAGTATTTTGGGTCAAGTAAGTTTGCAGCTTTATGGATTTTAGATTGACAAAATTCTTTTCTTTGATCAAGAGCTTCCATAATATTATTTTTTTCTTCATATCTTAAAATGTTATTATTTTTAAATGTCTCTTCAAATGATTTTTTTAATTCCATAAATATTATAGGTACAATACTTAGTTGCGGTGTATCACTTTCAATTTTTGTAATCCATTTTGCTACTAGATTCATTAGACTATAGAAAAATTCAACTTTTTTCCAGAAATTTGAGCTGCTTATATTTTTCTTTACATTTGGCTTCAGGTCTTTTTCAACAATTTCATCAACATTCATTGAGCGGATAATTTGTTTATTAACTAACAGTTATTTAAAAAAAACTACTACAGATCCCCATCTAGTAACAACTGGTAATGAAAGTGCCATAGAAGTGGAACTATTCGCATTTCTCTTATCCAGAAATGCTGCACTAGTTATGTGTCCCCTTTTTATATTATTGACTATATCTTTTCCATCATTAATAATATCTTTTAATGAATTCATTTTAATTATATCATTTATCAGTAAATTTAGACCATGTGCAACACATCCATATGAAGTAATGTGAGGGTACTTTTCAGTTATAAGAGTCCAAGCCTTTTTCATGTTCTTTGCATTGTCTGTAACCACACCAAATACTTTACGTGGACCAATATCTTCAATTACAGAAATAGTCTGTTCTGCTATATGTTCCCCTGTATGGCGATCAACTCCAGTAGGTAATGATTTATAAAATATTGGTTTAGGAGTTGTAACTACAAAATTTATAATACTTTCATTCCGAATGTTAGTCCAGCCATCACACATAACACCAAGTGCATCCGAATCAGCAATACAAGTTGTACAAGTATTTCGGTAGGGTTTTTAATTCGTAAACCTTGGTTGATAAATGATACCTAACTGATAAGTTATTCATAATCAATGTTTTCTGTGTTTTATCTATATATTATTTCTAATCATCTATAAACACGTTTAAAAGAAAAAAAATATTTTTCATAATTTCATTGAAATATTTCAAGAAGAGTGAAATTTTCAATTTTGAAATATTTCAATTGAAATTTTTCAAGTGAAATATTTCAAATTTACAACCCTAAAAATTACCAATAGTTTTCAAAAGCACCGTGAAAAACAAATGAAAAATTAAGGAAAAAACTGGAATTTTTACGCAAAACTGATTTAACTCAAAATCGATTTTGGTTTTTTGTGTAACTCTAAAATAAATGACAGTTGATACATGCAATTTTGACTGAATATTAATATGAGTATTTTCTACACACCATAACATTTTCAAAATATTTTTACTTATTTTGAGCTGTTTACGGTCATTTTAAGTTTCCAATTTTTTTAGTTTTTTTTTCTATAAATATCAATTAAATTTTATTTGTTGGGTAAAAACTCTTGACAATTTAATAGAAGGCTCCTAATATATTGTTACAATAGCAATTGGCTCTGTAATACTCACCTATGCAGTGAGGAAAATTTGCTCTCTTAAAAAAATCATTTACAATTTGATACCACATTTCTTTTTTTGGTTCAGGTAGACATATTTCTTTTAAACAGTACCATATTGCAGCACATACTTCTCGGACAATTTCTGCGACAGTTCTAATTCCAATCCGAAACACATAATGTAGTTCTGCAAATGAGCAACCTGTTGCCAAATATCTGAAACAATTATTTTTTTCAGGCGTGAACCTTCAGAAATATGGTGAAATATACGTGATTTTTTTGTAATGGCCCACAAAGCAAAGGAGAATAAAAGTGGTTCTGAAGCAAAAAAAAAATGCCCTTACGTTTTCTACGACAACCTTTTGTTTTTAAAAGATACGGTGTCGGTGAATTCAACGAGTTCAAATATTACTTCCAATACGGAAATAAATAATGAAGATGAAATTGTAGAAGGTCAACATACAACTGCTCATCCTTCAGATTCCTCGTGGGTACCAAAACGTAATAAAAAAAATAAAAATGATGACATTGATAGAGAGTTAATAGGAATTTTAAACAAAAATTTAGAAAATAAAAATGTTGGAGACGACGAAGATCGTCTTTTTTTATGTCTTTGGTAAAAGACTTTAAAAAAACACCAGAACACTTGCGCATGCAAACGAAATTGGACGTTTTAAAGGTCATTCAAGACGCTCAGAGGCAAAATTAGTGGATCGGACCGCTGCCTCCCATAACCCACCAAAGTGCGGAGCACTGGGGGGGTTGAAATGCCATGTACAATTTGGACGAGAGTTGGTGGTAATGGCGAGCTGACCTTGCGGACTGTTAATAAGCACTTGTAGTTGCTTGTCAGCACCAACGAAGTTTGTTCCGCAGTCGGAATATATCTCGCTGGGGAGTCCACGACGCTCGACGAAACGGTCAAACGCTGCCAAAAAAGCATCAGTTGACAATTCTGATACCACTTCAAGGTGGACCGCCTTTATAGAGAAACAGACAAACACCGCTATATACACCTTATAGCTCCGAGATTTGCGAAGCCTTACCTCTCTCATTTGAAGGGGGCCAGCATAGTCCACGCCAACTCGGGCAAATGGACGGAATTGTTGCACGCGTGCAGCAGGAAGGTCCGCCATCAAAGGTTGAGGAGGTTTTGCAGCTAACCGCACACATACATAACATTTGGTCAACACTTCATGTACCACCGAGCGGATGGCGATGATCCAGTATTGGCGTAAAATGAGTGATATCATGACACGGGGGCCGGAATGGCATGTTAGGCGGTGCCACCGACGACAAATCAATAGAGCTAGATGGGAGCGCTTGGCAACTAACATTGGGTGTTTACACTCGTACGATAGGGTGGAATGACGAAGGCGACCACCAACTCGGATGATTCCAACATCGTCGACAAACGGAGCTAAACGAGCCAGCGGTTTTGACGATACCCTGATACCAGTTGATAACTCACGTAATAGGTCAGAGAAGTAGATACGTTGAGACTCTCGGATAATACTGAGAGTAGCACCGTCGACCTCAACACCACTCAGACACAGATTGGGAGGTGGTTCAGGCTCACAGCGACGGCACTGGCTGATGAAACGGCGCATTATGGTGGTGACGCGAATCATGCGGTCATATGATGAAAAACGGGTAAACCATTCTTCCAAACAGTCGGGTACGTCGACTCGAGTTGTGAGAGATACTGGTAATACCTCAGGTAAGCTGCACAATGGCATGGGTGCTACAAGATTTATCCACGTAGATGGATTGGCCCGGAGAATCGCAGGACCTTGCCAATAGAGGGATAGCTTCGTGAGTTCTGAAGGCATCACACCTCTTGACGCACAATCGGCAGGATTGTTTGCTGACTCAATATGGCTCCACTTACAATCAGGTACTATGGTGCGGATCTGATGGATACGATTGGACACATACACCTTGAATGACGTATGAGGGACCGTTAACCAGGATAGGACTATCATCGAGTCGGTCCAGCCGTAAGTCCCAACAATCTTGAGATGAGGATCCAATACTCGTTTGATGCGCCCAAGCCACCGGGCGAGTAACAGTGCGGCGTTCAGCTCTAGTCGTGGTATTGTTAATGGCTTCATCGGAGCAAGCTTGGTCTTAGACCCGACGAGAACGGCACGTTGACCTGATGAATCGGCTGGCAGCACATATACGACCGCGGCATATCCAAGCTGCGAAGCGTCGCAAAATCCCAACAGATAGCATGACGATTGTCCGAACGTGCTGAAGTGACGTGACACTCGAATCATCGACAACGATGGCAGATCGGACAGAAACGAGGACCAGTCAGCATGGATGTCAGGAGGCAGTGGATCATCCCATGCCAACCCTAGTTGCCAAGTCCGCTGCATGATGCATTTTGCCCAAAAGATTGTAGGGCCAAATAACCCCAACGGGTCAAATATTCTGGCCACCATTGACAGCACGCCACGTTTAGTGAATATTGGAGACGGTTGAAATCGCAACGCACAGCTGAAAAAATCATCGTTGGGATTCCATTGCAATCCGAGTACCTTTGTTCCTCCGTCTTCGGAATCGTGGAATGGTAACGGCGCATTTACCCGATCAGCTGCCGGCACGGATGACAAAATGTCATGAGTGTTGCTCGACCATTTTTTAAGTTCAAGCCCAGATTTTGCGAGAATACGTCGTAAGGACGATTGGAGCTCCAAAGCACCTTCAACTGAATCCGCTCCTACGCAGATGTCGTCGACGTATGTCTGGTACAGCAAGGCATCACGGACATGATCGGCGTCGGTGCAATCGGTTTCAGCAATTGACTGAAGCACGCGTATGGCCAAGAAAGGAGCACATGTCACTCCATACGTGACGGTATTTAACTGGTATTCGACAAGCTGGTCATGTGGAGATGACCGCCACAGAATGTGCTGGTACTTGCGGTACTCTGGTAGCACCTGGATTTGACGGTACATCTTGCAGATGTCCGCCGTGAACGCATGTGGGTAAATGCGAAATCGCGTTAGGACATCGATTATGTCCTGTTGTAGCTTCTTCCCTGGAAGCAGACAACTGTTCAATGACGGTCCGGCTGAACATCGCGCAGACGCGTCAAACACCACACGTATCTTGGCGTCACCATCATCTGCTTTGTAAATTGCATGATGAGGGACAAAATAATTACCGGGTGTGGGTGCGACCGACATATGGCCTAACGCCAAATAGTCGTCCATGAAATTTGCGTATAATGTCTGCAGCTGTGGATTAGACAATAGCTTCCTCTCCAGTGACTCAAAACGCTTGACTGCCATTGAACGAGAACCAGCAAATGTTGTTGGCAAAACAGGGACTCGGAACGGTAAAGGAACAGAAAAACGGCCAGATGGTAGCCGCACACATTCATTCCTGAATATGGACTCACACTTTCCTTCATCTGAAAACGCATCTGGAGCCGCTTCAGGTTCTTCAATGTCCCAGAATTTGTTCATCTGCTCCTCAATTGATATGGTCAGCGATACCGGGAGCGCATGAACTGGCTCGACGTTGGTATATGGAACAGGACCAATTAATATCCAGCCAAATACCGAATTGAATGCCGAAGGCAGAGAGGAGTCAATTTCAATTTTATGGCCATTCATAATGGTGGCGTATACGTCAGCACCCAACAGCATATCCACACTTGATGCGACGTGGAATGTAGGGTCGGCCAAGGCAAGATTTGAGAACTTATCCTTAATAGTAGAATTCAATGTTTTGTGGGGCATATCTCCGGTGATGGACGTCAATACCCAAGCCTGAATGGACAGCGATGGTTCCGGTGCAAACCGGGGCTGGACAATGCAATCAATTCGGCCCATTACACTAGTAACAGGATGCCCAGCTAGACCAGTTACAGGCGCAGTCCAGCGAGTGCGTTTTAGACCAAGGCGATCCGCACATGATACCGTAACAGCACTTATTTGTGAAGCACAATCAACTAGTGCACGCATCGTCTGCCACGTGCCGGAACGGTCGCGCACGTGGACAAGCGCTGTCCCCAGCATCACTGAACATGATGTCGAAGCCGCGGGCATCTGTTGAGATGCACACAAGGATGATTTAGCTTTGGGTTCGGGAACCTTGTCCTTGGTGTTGCGTCCACCCATGTGTAACAAAGTGTGATGATTCCGAGAGCACTGCTTGCAACTTGGTTTTGACCGACATTTGTTAGACCAGTGGGAATCGCTGAAGCAGTTGAAACACAAGCTTTGATCACGCATCCATTTACTTCGTTCATCGATTGCCCACGATAAAAATTGGCTGCAGGAGTCCAAACTATGACTTGCCTTGCAGCATGGACAAGATCTTTCAGGCTTCGTTGTGAGCAACGACGCAGCATGTTTATATCCAGAATGACTGGGACGACCTCCCTTACGGTCCGACGGATGAGACGACTTCGGCTGTGAACTAGCGGTTCCTGGTTTCGAATCACCAATTATTTCCAACGTTGACACTCGAGACTGAACGCACGCCAGTAGTTCACCAATAGTCGGATAGTCGCCCTGACTCGTGACGGTAGTTTCGAACAGTTCCCGAGTCGCGATTGGTAAACAACGAAACGCCATTGAAAACAGTACGAAAGATCCCAAATCTGGAATATTTAGTGATTTTAATAGGGAGAGGCCTTCGCTGAATTTACTGACAAATGTATTCAGGTCTGTCAATGACTCTTGAGTGGACACGGGTAATTGGAACAGTTTGTCAATTAATGACATGGCGACTAGTCGCGGTCTATTAAACCGGTGTTCAATTGTTGACCAAGCCAGGTCATAGTTGTCCTCGGACATGGGTATGCCACGTATGGCATCAGAAGCCACCCCGCGCAAGCAACCAACTAAATAATACATTTTGTCCGCCTTAGGTATGGACCTTGAATCGACATTCGCGCGGAATTGATCGCGAAATGTAGGCCACTGGTGAAAATCACCTTCATATATAGGCAATGGTATTTCAGGTAAACGAGATGATGGAATGGAGGTGCACGACGATGATAAACCGGCCTGATGACCAGCGTCTTGATACTTACCAACCCGATTATTAATATAAGACAGGTCGATGGCCTCAGCGCCAGATGGTGTGAGCTGACTGATAATGGACTTCGACGTAGTTATGAGGTTACGCACTTCCCCTGGCAATTCCGGAGAATAGTCCTCGAGCTCGCCTAACTCAATGAGATGATTTAGAACGGAATCGTCTTCTGCCCGGAATTGGATCCACAATGCATCGAGATCAACTGCTGCATGCTTGAAGTCGGAAACTAAAGTCGGATCCGATAATGCGCGTACACCATGGGCATGGATACCTCGAATTTGTGACACGACTGTGGTTCGCTTGGTAATATCACGATCTCGCAAACGCATCACGCGTTCTTTTTCATCTACCATTTTGACGAAATTAAATTACAACCAACTTACCCAAAACGAGATAATACCTGCCTGAAAGTTATGGTCACCAACAATACCTAAATATGCTGTAATAAGGGCTATAAACAATAAACATGTACGTAACAACTAGTACTACTGTAACACCCACAAGTAAATATTAATCTATATAATATAATTTACCTACTACGGTATAATACTATCACACAACAACAGACCCATATACAACGCTAACTGGACCCTAACCCAGGTCCGTCAACCACGCTCTGCTACCAAAAATGTTGGCGCCGACGTAACTCCTACGATATATGGCGGTTAGCTACGACGACTCGCGTCGGTATGGGAGTGAGGTGACAATTGATCTTGCGACATTAAATGGTAACACAAAGTTTGATGGTACAATAATAGTGTATAATAGATAGTGTAAAACTGAATAATAAGGTACATAAGAAAATGTTGTACAGAGTCGCGACCGTGCAAGACGTCTCTTTGCCGGTCAACGAATAATAATAATAATAATAATTATAATCATAAAAATAATGATACGTCTTATGGACAATTACAAAATACAGAACAAGTTATAAATAATAATAACGATACCACGGTGGCGACGGCGGTGATATTCGTTGATAAGACCACGATGATGATAACGCCGGCGGCGGTAGGTGACAACGCGGTGACATCAGCTGTTGTTGACGGCGGCGGCGGCGGCGGGACAATGACCCCACGGCGGCGGCGGCGCGTATTCAAACCAACGGACAGCGTTTAAATCGCACGATATTATCGCAACGACACGGTATACGCACTCAAATAGGTACTACTCAACAGATGATGGATTTTTCACCATAAGCCTATGTAATTCTGTGAGCGGTGATCAAGTCGCACACGCGGTTGCCGGATTGAATTGCAATATGTAGGTACCAATGTACAACCGGACCAAATCCTCCGAACGGCGACCGAAACAACACGACAATAATCACGCACAACTATTGTTATATCCAGTTCAATGAGGTACTTTGCGGAAATAACACGTGGACTCATAAAAAATGCCACGACACTCACGACTATAACACCAAGCGCACGGCCGCTGTATATCAGCACCGTCAGAACGCAGGCACTAGACAGACTGGCGGCACGGAGACGACGTCCGAGCCGTCCAGGTCGTGGGCATGGGTGGAGAAGGAGTCCAAAGGTCGAGACTCGCCGTGTTATCGGGCGGTATCGCGCGTATCGGTGGTGAGGTCTCGATTGGAAAAGGCGGCAATTTAAACAGTATGATTGTTAAATTAACAATATATTTATATTTTAATAAACGCTATTTATTAATTTAACAAACAGTGTTATTGAAATCAATACTTTAATTGTTAAATAAGAACGTACTTTATGATCATATTGTGATTGTAAAATGAACAATACATTTAATATATTAATAAACGCTTCTTTTTAATTCAACAAACATTTGGTGAAATCAATACAATTATTGTTAAATAAGAATAAACTCTATGATCAAATTTTGATGAGGTGAATTTGTTAATTTTACCATTGGTATTTCGTTATGTGTATCCATTATGCACTAAACAGTGACCTACTTGTAACCTACTGTACAGCCGAGCGACATCCACTTGACCCCCTTATTTTTTTTTAACTAATTTGTAAAATATCTACTAATCTAAACTGATAATTTAGAGACCTGTGGACTTTGGGCTACCCAAATTTGGGTACACCCATTAGTCATTATGTTATTACAATACACCTGCGCCCCACTGTATTGCACGCATACCTACGGTATGTTAAAGGTAGTTATGTATACGTAGACTGTTTTCTAGGAATCTCGCCTTTTTACGGGGGCACCATCGGCGATAAGCCGAGAGCTGCATTACAAACCGTATATTATATCACTATTCACTACTATAAATCCTTGCATATTTTGCATTCTACGTATTATGCTATTTTGTAAAAAGCCGACTGGCATAAATTCTAAAAAATAAAATAAAATAAGTATGCTTACATACGATCGCACAGACGAAATTTTGAAAATTAAAATAATAAGTTCATAAAAATAATTATATATTATATAGTAATACAAATTCCAAATCTTGTGTTACAAATGATTACAAATTGGTTACTAATTATCTAAAAAAAATAAAATACGAAATGGGGGTGCCAGGCTGAAGAACCTAAATACAACGGTGCTTTAACCACTTGCTCTCTTTTTTTACGATACAATTATACAATATGCTTATTATTTTTATACCGTAGATAACTAACCTACCGTAGGTATACTACGTACTACGCAGATACGAGGTACATAAATCATAAGGAATATTATTTATATAATATATTATTACATTTATACGTTATTATAAATGTATAATGACATAATACACTTTTTCTTTAGGCCCAGATTTAGGTCCTTCCGAGTATTTCTGGGTAGCACGTCGGTTCAATCAGGGTCTGACGGGTATGTCAAAGGAGTAGGATATTAGATAACGAGGAACAACAATATCTAGTAACCAGTCATCAATTTAATTAATATAATATTATATACTCTATCGTCTATAGGGTTATATACTGCAGCATTACAGCCTACAGGTGCAACTGTACAAGTACATAAACGGGGAAGCCATTTTCAATAGGTAACCGTCAATAGGCATTGCGGCTTATTTGAACATTTGAACATTTTATTTAATTTGGTGTTATTTGTTTTTAAAGAATCCTTATAAATGTTGGCATTTTACTACCTCATTTAATTTTTAATTGATACTATTATACTTTACACTGCTATTATTACCGAATACAAATAACAATGTACCATATACGGCACATTGTGACGTTGCTATTATTTATATTAATAACGTTTTATTATAATAATTATTGTAATATATAAAATAATATATTTAAAAAGAGGGAAAGTGCCCAGGGTATATTGTGGATCACTATAGTGAATGTCTTATATTTGAATAATGTTTTTGAAGGAATATCGTTACCTAAATACCTAATGATGTTTTGTACACAGACAAACCAACTCTTTGATTTCATTTACATTATCAGTTTGGAAAAATTAATACATAATATTGTGATTAATACGTAAAATTAATAGGTACTTAAACTTAAAAACTGTATTTTTCCATCAACACATCATTACACATCACCTGTACTGACTGTAAGTATAATGTCATATAATAATTTATTATATGACATAAACTGTAGGTACTATTTCTTATATGTGGATGGCAAATAAAAATGATTAACCTACGTCATACATCACCAGTGGTTGGTCCAATATTTACAATTGTCAATACTATATTTCTTCTTAAATTTTACTTCTATTTCAATAATTATCGATTACTAGTACCTAATTTTTATTAAAAACAAACTAATGAATATAAAAGTAAAGGTTGACAAGACATACACTGAAAAAAAAGTGTGGTTGTAGAAACAGAAATATTGCATTTACAACTGTGAAATTTAGTTGCCTCAGTGACAACAATATTTTTAGTTACAAAAACTAATTGACTTTTGTTAATTTTAAGTCATTGGATATACGAAATAGTTTTGTTAATTGAACCATACTTGATTTGGTATTCTCAACTGAATACATTTAACTTAACAAAAAAAATGTTTAGTTAATTACACTGAGTGTTTTTGTTTGTCTAGCAAACTGTTACATTAATATTACATATTTATATTGTAATATTCAAGTATCTAGAAAATTATTTTGTTACTATTACCAACATTCAACCCACAATGAAACATGTTTCGGGGTGCCAAGTTCACGTTGGCACCCTGACTTTATCCTATCGTCCCCAAACTAATATCATATTTTTGCAAATTTATTGCAACAATTTGCAACACCAAAAAAAAATATTATAGTGCTTAAAGATCTTATATTTTTTTTACCTACTTAGCCATTTTTACACGTAGTTTACGAAGGGTTTTTTTTTGTTATATCACAAATTTTTATCATCAATGCAAATAATAATGATAATGTATCTATATTCTGTATATTATATAGTATATTGTATTTGTATATTATTTATTTTTATCTATAACTTTTATTGTTATATGATGAGTAAATACTGAGTATTTACATAATATTCTATAAGAACGGTAATTTTGTCATATTTTTTTCCCGATGACTAGATAGGTAACAAACATTGTCAACGCTGATGGAACGACGACGACGGCTACCGTGATTCTGAATTTAATATAAATTTCCATTAAAAAGTTCGCACTTTTTCATTTATAAGTTATAACTAAATTTCTAAACGAACGGTTTTTATGATTTTTACAAAAGCACGTTGGTTCTACACAATATTTCTGATATTTTCGAGTTTACTCTTTACTAGGAGTTAATTGATGCATCATAAAATTAGTTATGTCGTATAACAAAATATTTACCTGTATTTTACACAGTTTAAACTTAAAATAGGCAACTCCTGCTTCGATATACTATAGGTACTATACTATACATACACCGTCGTGCAGCTATTTTTTTTTTACTTACGCCGTGTCCTACGTAAATACGGCAAATCCGATAATCGCAATACGATGCGGCCGATCCGATACGATTTCGTCATCCGATATTGCGGCGATCGGACACGTGGCAAACGTGACAATAGTATATACGGACAATTAATAGTCGTGCGACGGTTTTGTAGGTAGAAGGAACATTGTACATGCTAATATTCGTTTAAAAACATTAATCATGCCTTTAACCACACTACAAAACAAAATGCTTCTGACTGAAAATTCGGTACTTAAGTATTTATTATATAAAAGGTAAGTTATAAATTTAATTAAATAATGGTAAATTATTAATAATTATAAGTGAATTTATAAATATGTAGGTACAAAAAAATTAAAAAATCGTATCTTACCAGAGCTATCATTTTAAAAGACCGAATGATTTTTGGTGAGTTTTACCATTTGTATAACCAAGTACGTTGTGATGACGCCTTATTTCGATCGTATACAAGGATGTCAGTTGCAACATTTGACTATATAGTTGAAATAATACGAACAGAATTTGATCTAAAGTCAACAAATTTTCAAGATCCCATACCAGTTGAAGAAAGATTGGTTGTAACAATTAGGTAAGCATTTTTAATCAATGAAATTAATTTATTATATTGGTAGTAATTTATACAAACACACATAAACACAAATATATATTTATGTACCTAATAAACAAACATCTTTCAACAAAATAAAAAACCTTTCTTTTAAATAACTAATTAAAAACATTATTTTTTAATGTAAGTAAGTTTTTAAATCTTTAAAATGTATTATGTTTCTACTTGTATTACAATATTGTTAAATACATTTTTTTTTAAAGCAGACACCCTTAACTTACTGCAAAATAAGTAGTAAAAAAAATGAATAAATATTTTTCAACAACAAAATAAAAAACCTTTCTTTTAAATAACTAATTTAAAACAATATTTTAAATGTAAGTACATTTTTAAATCTTTAAAGTGTATTTTGCACATACTTGTATACAGTAAGTTGTTTAATAAACTTAGGGCAAGTAAGATAATGCAACATTTAATGATGATTCTTGATTTTGCGACAACTCATTTATTAAAATATTTTGGAATTGATTTCTCACTCGAAGCTTTTGAATGGAATCCATTTTTTTGAAATATGGTAAAAGAGATTGGAAAAAAAGCATATCTTCATCAATTTCTGGAGCAGTTACATTGGTAGATCATTCTTCTGTCAGCGATTGTTCTATCATCCCTTCGATACGTTTGAAGATAATCTTTGTTAGTATTTTAGAGGCATGGGGTAGCAAACTTATAGTACGGTATTCTTCGCATTTCTTTGCTGCTGTTTTCTTTGGGATAGGGATAATAAGGCTCTTTACGTAATCTTCAGGTAATTTACCTGTTTCGTATATGACTTTGATAATTTGAAATAATTCCCTTTTAACTTTTTCTCCCGCCTCCTTCCAAAGCTCCGCTTGTATTCCATCGATTCCTGCTGCTTTTTTATTCTTCAGGCTCCGTAAAGCTTTATCGAACTCTTATCTCATAATTGGGTCTGTTTCGTCGTCTTCGTCACTTTCTTCAGATTTATCTTCTTCGATTGATTCGATGGTTTCATTTTCCCTAAGTGTTTCCCCCCTTGTATAGGATTTCTAGATATTCTTTCCATCTTTTCGCTATATCATTTTGTTCGTATAGCATTCTTCCGTTGTTATCTTCTATTCTCCCTGCTCGAGGTTTATGCTGGCCAAAAGCCATTTTCACTTTCACAATTCTATATGCTTCGTCACTACTTCCTGTCTTTGTAATGAATTTTCAACGCTTGGTTTTTGTAGTAATAATAATTTAGCGTTTATTTTCAATACGTAGTGTTTGTACATTTATTTGATAATGTTCGTAGTACAATCTTTCTTTTAAATATCTTTATACTCTTTCGAGTTTACAGTAAAAATAATTGATGATGGGATTACATATAATCGGGGGGAATTGATATTGACATGAAACTCACAGTTTGTACTAATGCGTTCATGGTGACGTGCTCTTCTGGCGGTATACACACTTTTGAACAGTGTATAGACAATTGACAAGACGGCGTCAGCTCTGGCTCGACGTGCACAATTTGGATAGTGCGCAGACAAGGTGGACGGTGGCAGCAATGGCTCAACGTTCTCATTCTTAACACAGTCGGCAAACTAGTGATTGGACGGCGGCAGCTTTGGCTCGGCGTTCTCCAACCGGTGGCGGACTCGTGTACGGCGGCACGGACAATTAAACGGCGGCACAGTGATCGGACGACGTTCTCAACTGGTGGCGGACTTGTGGATGGACGACGGCAGCGACGGCTCGGCGTTCTCGACCAGGTGGCAGAGAATTAGGGAGTGTCGGGAAAGACTATATCCAACGTCCGTTCGTGGCGATAATGATATCGTCCGGCTCGTTGAGTCTTTTGGGCGTATATGCTGTAGAGTTACAAGATGTGCATCCGTTCGTGGCGGTAGAGGTATACCATCCGGCTTGCCCTTCTTGACTCTTAGCGGGAGTACCGTGCTGTATTGGCGCTCAGTGGCCTGTATTTATGCTGTTTGGGGACCACCGGTCCGATCAAAATACTAGATTACCTTTGCTCGTTTTCCGCTTTTTATGAACACTTTGGACATAGCTGGTGATAGCAATTTGATCGTCGGTGATCTGCTGATTCGGAATATGCCTTCCGCGGTCTTGTATTCCTTTGAGTTGTTTAGGAAAACTCCTATTTTCCCGTGGGCGGCGGGCGTTCGTAAAACGGTCGTGCCGACCAGTGCTATCTGCGGCAGCTATTGGCAGTTGCGCGCAGTGTATTATTGACGATTTCGTGCGGCGGCGCTCGCGGTGATTTAATGGTAAGGAGAGAAACTAGAGTGCGCCACTTAATTGGACACTCGGTTTTGTCTCATTACATCTTCATGAGGGTTTCTATTTCACTACACTTTTCTTCTAAATACTTTTCTTTTGCTTCCCTTGATTTCCTAATAATTAGATTCCTCAGTACTCTGTATTTTTCCTGTCCATCTATACTGCTCGAACTCTTGTATTTCCTTCTTTCCTCTATCATGTTGACTATTTCCATTGTAATCCATTCCTTTCTCGCTGTATTGTTGCTATTTCCTAGAGTTTTCGTTGCAGCCAATGTAATTGTGTCTTTCAAGTTCTGCCATATTTCTTTAATATTTTGGGATTCTTCAATAATTACACCATTAGTATCTTCATTATATTTTTTGCTTATTTCTCTATAAATGCTAATTATTGACAATTAAAATATAACAAAACTTTTATAATTTTTCAAAAAGTTACTTTAATATTAATCATGTTTAATGTAAACCAGCATATGTGGTTTAACAAACTTGTTTTTGGCCTCGGTGAATTTATTGATTTTCCTTTGTAGATCATTATGATTTTCCCAAGTTTCTCTTCTTTTTATGTAAGACACATAGTGATCATTACCATATGCTATAAGGCCATAGAAGTTAAATCTAAAAATATAATTCAAATATAATAATACAACCAAATATATTTATAATAATTCAGTATTTAATCATAACAGTTTAAATTCTTCGTCTTACTTCCTTGTAATATGAATCAGAAGTGTCGGTGGGAAATCTATGAATGAAATTTGTTCATTATTTCCAAGAAAATCAGTTTCCACAAAAATATGTTCTTTAAAAATTCTATTAGTTTCAACATTCCCATTGCAATCATTTTCAACGCAATTAGTTTTCTTTGTCAATGTATAGTTTAGTAATGAATGCTCGAGACTTTGTATACCATTTTCTAAACGAACTATAATTGTAGCACTATTTCTTTCAATATTGAAGTATGGACAGTTATTATTAGAACAATGAACATATTCAATAGCTGATGGAGCATTAATTAATAGCTTAGTTACCATATGTAAAACATTACACCTTGCATCTATTAGTTTAAGTTCTGTTACTCCATCAACTTCTGTAAAGATGTCTATTAATATTTGTAAACGCTCAATGTATATTTGTTTAGATGTTCCGTTTATAGCTAAATGTTTACAAAATGTTAAAAAAATATTTCTATTAGAATCCACAAAATCTCTATATAGAGGTTAATCAATATAAGCCATAGTGATTACTGCTGCTACTGCATCAAAAGGGCATGTGTTATGGACCATATATCTTTTGTTTGAGACTCGTAAACACGTTGTCATATTACCATTCAAAAGAAGTGAGTTGGACTGTGATCTTGTTCTTTTATTCATAATCATTTCGATTTCTGGAGTAGGGCCCATATATTTAGTCATTCATTTTTTCTCATTCTTCTTTCTTTTTTTAGTTGTTCCGACTTTATGAAGTGGCTCAATATCTTCATTTTCTCCACGGCCTTTCCAATTTTCTACTACGTTCATTGCATTATAATCAAATTTATCAAGCTTATCACATAGTTCATCATCAGATTCTGTTCCAAAATGGCGAATTTCTTTCTGTACCCTATTGTTTATTCTTGTATCACTATCCTTACATACATTTGAGTCTCCAGATGCATTACCTAAGTAATTGTTAATGACTTCAGTTATAATATATTCAGATCCAGTTTCGGAATTATCAAGCACGTTATTTTTTTTTTTTGTTATTTTTTTTGTCAGTTCTATTATTTAAAATTGAGTTTTTGCTTACATAAGTGTCAAAATCGTTATAAACTTCAGCTTCGGATTTGTAACTTTCGACTTAATCTTTTTCCAACTGTACCTATGTTTATTTTATCCTCAGTATTAGTGCCCAATATTTTAAATTCTTCACGATCATTTTTTATTTGTTCACTTCTGAACAACTTGCAATTGTTTTCAATATTAATTAAATGTTTGGCGATAATTCGGTCAGCTATCATAGGTTGGATATTAAAGCGCAATATTTTATTTTTTAATTCAGAAAAATCGGATTCAACTGGAGCTGATGAAGCATTTTTGTGAGGGAACCTAAAAGTGGGTTGCATTACGTTGCTTCATAATGTAAAATATTTAGGGTAGCGAATAATATCTCGCGACAGATCTGGAAGATAATAAGCCGATAAACGATCACCTATAATTTTCGAATTATCATTACATCATATGCATATCGTTTATAAATTCGGTTATATGGCTTGTTGTATCATCATTGGTATCGCTATCATCGTTTTCCAAATTATTGTACTGCTCATCTGCTTCTTCATTTGAGTTTTCTGTTAATTCTACGCCTTTAATTTGGTTTAATAAGTACTGTCTACTCGTTTCTGAAGGAGTTTCTACTTTATCCTCTGTCCAGCCATCTGTTTCACTCAACATAACGTTCAATAGATCAGTTAATGTTTGTTTAAAATCCTCTATGCGTGTTGATGTTACAAGAAGTCGCATACTTCTAACATAAAACTGTTTAAGTGTCCAGTTTTTACTTCCTTGTAAATTCTTATTTAGACAGAACATTTTCATGACGTGTTCAACATCAACACGTATATAGCAATTCGGTAGATTAGTATTATATCCCATTAACACATCAAAACATTGTTCGATGTATGACTTAATGTCATTATTTTTGCAGAATGCCATCGAAATCGCCCCTAAAAGAGCCATTGAAAAGTCGCATACTGCCTCGGCAGGGGGGTTTAAACCACATTTAATCCAACATCCTAGCCAGTTGAATATTGTTAATGTATCTTGCTTTTCCGATACCATCTGGGATACTGCCCATAGTTTGTACTGATTACAGCTTCGTATAAAAAAATATGTGCAGATGATAAATTTAATGATGAGCGAGTTATTTTTTTTTTACAATTCCACCAGTTGCATCTATTAACAGTTTAGCATACTGCATGCTAATATCCTTATAAATTATAAGTTGATGTCCTGTCCAATAATGCACTAGAAATGGATCAATACTTATATTATGTATCAAACCAAAAAATGTAGAATTGCGTTTAAGTTCAACCAGAGAGTCGACAGGGTTTTTTATTACGATTCCAAGAGTCTTATCATTATACTGCTGCTTACTTTTTCGTAATACATCGTTATCATATAAATTGGCTGGAGAAGTTTGTCCAAATTCCATTGTTGATGCAGCATCACGACGCCAGTTACTCGCAACATCTTTTTGTAGCATATTACCAACAATATCCCTTTTGGTACCACGTAACGGCTTTTTAGAAATATGGCTTTCATTATTCTGTCTACTGTCTTTGGATAAAATACTGAGTTCAAGTGCCTCACCTATAGATGGTTTTTATTACTCCATCCAAAGATTTCAGAATTAAAATCTTTACACTTACCTTTAAAAGTAAGGAAATATTTACTTCTACTCAAATCTATTCTGACCTTACAAGATTTATAGATAAAGCTACATGGTAAAATATCCGGATCTATGATTTGTTTTCTACCTCTTTTCACCTAAAATATATACGTTAATTAATTTAAATGTAGCTATGTGTATGATATTATAAAATATTATAAGTAAACTTGATATAACTTATTGAAACTTAAAATATTATAAAAAGAAATGTAATAAAAAGATAATGAATTAATAAAACCTAACAAATTAAACATATTGATAATATTGTTGTACTTTGCTGGTTAATGTCCTATTAATTAAATATCCTATTATAATTATACCTATAGTATAGTTATATACGCCTTCCCGTAGCTATCGGATTCCTCCCCACCACACTACATTAAGTTTCAATGTTTTTATTTGGTTCAGAATTCAGATCACTGTATCACACTATCACTTACCTAGTGTTTACTATAATTATTATAAAATTAGTAAGATTTAACTTACAATAATATGTATAAACAAATTATAACCCTGAATATTGTTCTCTGAAAACACAAAAAAATTATAGTTATATATTTTATATTAAATACATTATTACCTCATATTATAAAATAATAATAATAATAATAAAAAGCTTATTTATATTGTTTATCGACATCAGAAGTATCAATAACTGGACCTACTGAATGTTTTTTAGCGTACTCATTTACTAATAATAAGGGGCCAACAGGGTTTATAATATAATTGGATTCCTCAATGTATCTCCTATGGAGTTGTTGAAGAGGTTTATCAGATTTCCGCAACTGTCGTTTCAGTAATCTAAGCTTATTTTCAAATGGAAAAGCGCTAAATCCATCCAAAGTCTCTATTAATTTGGTGTCATTTACACTGGTCATTTTCACTACTTACACTGGCACTCACATATTAAAAATTTAACTTAACTTAAAAACAGGAAATCTGCTTAATGTAACAGTCCCAACATACATCTGGTAACGTTTTTTCTGTAAACGTTTGAGTGGAAAGATCTGAGACAAGCTCTAAGTGAATAGCTCGAGTTACAAAGCATACAAAAACGAAGACATAGCATTTTATTGAAACAACTCTGCGCAACTTTTTATTAAAAGTGGTCTACAGAAATCCACACCACTTCGCGAAAATGCTCTGATGACTACCACTCTCTCTCTTGGTAAGGGAGCCATGAATGGCGTCTCCAAACATGGGTTGAATCTAAAACAGACTATACATTTATGAACAGTATTTGTTGAAACAGCCTTGCCTCTTAATGGCCAATATGAGCGATGAATATGAGCTAATAATGACTGAGGACCAGCGTGGAGCAGACGCTCATGCTCATGTTTGAATATTAACTGCGTAATTTTATGTTTTGATGGAATGACCAACGGATGCTTTTGATGCTGAGGCAAGCTGGACCTCCCCAGTCGTCCTCCAACTCGGATGAGGCCTCTTCCGTCAATGAATGGATGAATTTACTTTTACCAGACACACATGAGCGCTCTGATAGTTCTTGGTACTCGTAGGCAAATTCAGACCTCTGTGCGAATTTAACTCATATCGTCCGGGCATCATGCAGTTCCCTCACTGTTAAAGGCCCTGAACTCCTTGCATTATTATGCGAAGGTTTTTTGGCGTTATGGATAAACCGAAGCATCCAGCCAGTGGTGCGGATTAGTGACAACCAGCGAGAAAACTTCTCGAGTATAGGGTTGACAACATCCCTGATGGACTTTAACACTAATTTTACTTTACGAACTTCTGGCAATTCGTCCACAGTAGTTTCATAGCTCGGCCAATTATTACTATCAGCAACCAACCATTCAGGGCCTTCCCACCACAAGGTAGAAGTTGAAATAGCTGCGGAATTGACCCCCCTTGAAATAAGGTCGGCAGGATTGTCAGTACTTGCAACATGCTTCCATTGATTTTGAGAGGAAACATCGTGTATACGTGCAATTTTATTCGCAGAATGTTCCGGTGCTTTAAATTGATACGCGAGAATGTTCTAGAAGACCACTCCATCCAGTCAAATACCTCCAATATCATCAATTCAGCCTAGACTCTTGTTGTATATAATTATTATTATAATTTTTTTTTTTTTGTTACTTAATGAAATTTAATGTTCCTTTGAAAGGCATACACCTTTCAAGGGGGGAGCGTGTTCGCACCATTCACCGCGAAGTAAATTTGTCAAGAGTGCGTACGTTGCCACACTGTCAGGCTGTGATAGTGAATTGCTATATATGTCTGATAGTGTGTGGCGTGCGTATCTCAACCGTCATTTTTGTTTTTGTTCAAATTTCATTTTTTCGTAGTTTCGTCCAGTATTATTAGTGTGTTCATAAAGTTGTTCAACGCTTTCAGTGCCACCGAAAGCTTTTATTTCAACAGATTAATTGTTAAGGAGTTACTGATCGCATTTTCGTGAATTATGTGTTTTTCATTGGTTATTCAATTTTTATTCGTTTTTGTCAAAGCCGTATTCATTTTTCATTACATTCGTTCGTTTCTTGTTTTTTTTGCTGTCTTTCGAGGTGAGAGATGTGTCATTCCAGCCAGAGATCAGTCGTTAGTGCATCAGTTTCATCTTTCATGTGTTTTCATTATTCATCAGTCTTCGTTGTGTCGTGAGTCGCTTCTGTAAGTATCGTTCATAGTCACTACATTGTGTACTTCTAATAATATATTATATTTTCCCCATTCAGGGTGGACAGAGACATACTTGCAGAAGCACGTGTTCCTTGTATTGTTTTGTGAATGTCAGTGAGTTATTCGTCCGAGCTGTCGGCCCGTTAGTCGCACGTTCTCGGGATTGCCACACATTTTAATATATATATTGTATTTTTTTTTATTGTACAAACGTGTGCATCTCGAGGCGGTAGTGTTAGGTTCGAAGCCGCTAACGGACGGCAGCTCTCAGGTAAACGGCTGACGAGCCAACAAGGCATTATTATTATTATAATACATTATTATAAAATCTAATTGTCATATATACAGTATTGAGCGAACCAAGGCATTGTTATTATTATTATTATTATTATTATTATTATACATTGTTATAAAATCTAATTGTCATATATACAGTATTGAGCGAACCAAGGCATTATTATTATTATTATTATTATTATTATACATTGTTATAAAATCTAATTGTCATATATACTTGTATTGAGCCAACAAGGCATTATTATTATTATAAAATATAATTGTCATATATACAGTATTGAGCGAACCAAGGCATTGTTATTATTATTATTATTATTATACATTGTTATAAAATCTAATTGTCATATATACTTGTATTGAGCCAACCAAGGCATTATTATTATTATTATACATTATTATAAAGTCGTGAAGGCACCCTTAACTATTAATTTTTATTTGTGTTAAGCGCTGAGAGCGACATTTTTTGGTGACCTCGACGTGATATGTTATTGTCTTATTGACCGTTATGGTAGAATAGTGCTGGTTGTTCTTGATATTTAATCTTTTAATTTATTATATTGTATAATTATTTTATAGAACACCATGTAATTCTTCGATGATAGATTGTTGGCTAGTTGGAGATTTAGAATCTAATCTCAAAATTTGGCCAATATTAGAAATAAAATGCAAATGTCTAGCTTTACCTATTAATGATCAGTTAGCCATGTTTCCAATTTTACATGGTGATAGTTCGCAGATGTAATTGTCTGATACTTGCATTATGTTTTATATTATATTATTGTAAATACTGTACTAAATTTAAATATATGCACTCAAAAATACCCTTTGTACAAAAAAAAATATACTAATTTTGTAAATATATTTTTATTATCAGATCTAATTTCCTACATTAATAATTTCAATGGCTCAATCTTAAAAAACCAAATTATGTGGAGCGTAGTTGAATTTGATTATGATGGCAGCATCCAAATTATCCCAAAAAATTGGTTTTTAAATGAAACCAAATGCTATTGGCCTACTCAAGGAACATTCAAATCAATAAATGCATACACAAAATCAGTAAAAAAATTGGTTATCCCTGATGAGAACAGGCCTATATTTGAAACTCAAATACTTGTTAGTTATGGTAATAATTTAAAGTATTTTTAATTTAAACTAATCATTTTTACATTGATTTAACGTTAATAATCTACAGATGATTTTGATGTTGCATTCAAAAAACTTAAAAAAGCTGAAACTCATACAGACTTAGCAACAGTCAGTGGCTACTTCCATCAGTGGCCATTGTGTTACTAACTCAAGTAAAGATATATCATTTATATTTCAATAATAAGTATAAGGGCCGTTACACACGAACGATATTTTATCGTACGATTTATTTTCGCAAGTATATTTTATATATAAATTTATAAATAGATATAAAATATACTTGCGAAAATAAATCGTACGATAAAATATCGCTCATGTGTAACGGCTCTAAGAATAAAATTAAAATCATACAATATTTTAACATTTTAGAAAAGGTCTGTCGAAGTTTAAGCTACAATAGTGGAACTTCTACTGACTATGAAACTGATCCAAGTAAAGATCCCATAATATATAATATTACATGATTTAGTTACAGTAAAAAAATAAAATCTATATATTATATAATTTATTTTAATATTTTAGAACATTTTCAAAGTCCGATCTATGACGAACGATCTAAAGGTCATCAAACTAACTCAAGTGAAGTTATAACATTTATTATAATATAATAATAAATATAAGAATAAAATCAAAATCATATAATATTTCAACATTTCAGAAAAGGGCTGTCGAAGTTTAAGCTACAATAATAGTGAATCTTCTACTGACTATGAAACCGATTCAAGTAAAGATCTCATAATATATAATATTACATAGTTTAGTTTCAATAAAAAAAATGAACTCTATATATTGTGTAATTTATTTTAATATTTATAACATTCCCAACCAAGTACAAGTTGTGAACCTTCCATTAGCCATTCTGCATCTCACTCAAGTAAAGATATAATTATTCAATAAATATAAAAAATAAAATCTATATTATATTATTTATATTACCTATATAGTTTTCTTTATTATTTTAAAACGTTTCCATCCTAGTAGAAGCTATGATAATGAACCTTAAATCAGTGACCAACGAGTAACTAACTCAAGTAAAGGTATATTACAATATAATAATTCAATAAATATAAAAAATAAAATTATGTATTATATAGTTTTCTTTATTATTTTAGAACGTCCTAGTAAAAGTAGTGATAATGAATCTTCCAGTGCAAGCCATCCCGTAATCAACTCAAGTAAAGATATAATAATATATAATAATTCAATAAATATAGTAAATAAAATCTATGTAATTATAATTATCTAAGCTGTATTTAATATTTTAGGAAATTTCCATCTAAGTACAAGTTTCGATGAACTTCATTCAAATAACCATCCATCTAACTCGCGTAAATATCAAATTAATTTTAGTTCATTCAATAAATACAAAAACTTAATCTTGATAACATTATCATATATTATATTTTAGAAAATTCATGTCCAAGTTCAAGATATGATGACAACTCAACAGATAGTAATATATCTCTATTCCACAAAGGGAATAAACGTATAAAACGATGCCTTTTTAATAATGGTAAAATTTAATGTGCATATTCTCATACTAATTATCTTCAAACAATATCTACACGTCTATCTTATATGAACTGTTCACATGTTCATATATTATTAATTATCCTAAACATTGCAAATTGTTTCATAAGACTAACTATTATTAGACTATAATATATGAATTACTTGTATATTCAAGTATACATTTTTCACTAATTGTGGGTGTCGAACGGACTTTATTGTAACACTTGAATCTCCGTCACCTATGGACAATAATTTTTTATAATATTTATTAGAAGTTACCTAAATGTATTAAAATTATCAAGTTGAAAGTATTAAATGCACGATTGATAAACGTAATGTAACCTTTACCTATTAGCTATTGTATTTTAGACCATGCATTTCTAAGCTTTGTTTAAACCCATCAAGGACACCATCAGCTTCCATACTTGTATCACCAGTAAATAAAAAAAAATGTATAACTTCTATAAAAAAGATTTGCTAATTTCTGGAATAAATTTGCTAAAATTTGTCTATTATTTGCTAAATGTTGGTATTGCAGGTTTGGATCGTATCACGTAAAATAATCTTTAAGCACTATAATATATTTTTTTAAAAATATGATATTGATTTGGGGACGATAGGATAAAGTCGGGGTGCAACGTGAACTTAGCACCCCAAACGATTTTTATTTTTCCTGGGGTAAAAAAATTGTTGCAATTTTTTTTTTTGTGTTGCAAATTGTTGTAAATTATTTGCAAAAATATGGTATTAGTTTGGGGACGATACGATAAAGTCGGGGTGCCAACTTCACGTACGTTCTATTTGATTCTAATATTTCTGCCTCATAAGCATATACAATATACATATTCATAAAAATCCACTGTACTTAAAAGGCAACATTCAAAAATAATCCCATGAGAATAGGGTTACCACATTGTACAAGAGTACATAATATAAAAACTCTGATTACATAGTTAATATGTATTTAATTAACAAGACATTTTATATAGGTACTAAATTATGTATGAATACTTAATACAGAAATGCATAATTTTATCATATATAATATATTTAGTAAAAAATTAGTTTTTATTAATAATTTTAATTAGGTACATGGGTATTTGATTTACGAAGACAAATGTTGTATTAAATCAGCTTTGCCTTTATTGGCCAATGAAACAATCATACAACAAATTTTGCAAAAAGCCTCGTGTTCATTTTCTGTTTTTTTAAAGATTGGGTATTTTTTTATTAATGTATCATTAGATTTACATTTTCGGCGAGACATTTTTGATGAACACAATTTACGAATAGTAGCTTGATGCGTAAGCGTGAAATTAACGAACTAAACTATATGGTTGTAACTATAGTACATAGTAGCAAATACTAACACAGACTAATTCCAATTTTCAAACAACGATCATACATGTGACATATATTATATATACCGTAATACCGTAGACATTTCTGAGAAAAACGTCGATAACATCGATAACGTCCGTGTCGATTAAATTTATATTTATGTTATTACTTTATTAGCTTATAAATTTATTACGACTTGTTGAATTTCGGTATTTTTGGAATTAAATGGAAATAGAAAAAAAGAGTACATTGTTACCAATATAAAAAAAGTGAGGGTACAAAAATTTTAAGAGCTCATAAGAGTACATGTACTCATAAAAGAGTACTAATGGTAACCCTACATGAGAACCATAAAGAAAAATATTTTTTATCCTCACAAAATACTATTAACCCTATAATGTGTTCCTTTAATTTCAGCCCAATTAATACGAGTCAATGGTTTTTCAGTTCTCAAATTCAATTCAACTTGTATTTGTTTAAGTTTTGACGGATTTATAAATCTAGTAGGACCTATATTTATTTATTTATTTATTTATTTTAAACGCCATACAGCTTTTACAATATTACTTAATAATGAATATACATTATACTAAATTTTTAAACATATATATATATTATATATCTAAACATAAACATTGAATAGTAGTACATAGTAGGCTCCTGAAAATTAAATTTAACTGAACACAAACCTAAATTAGAAAAAATGATTAAATAGTTTGACTATTAACTAAAGACATAGCCCTCCTTAGGGGATCATCATCCAAATAATTTTTTGGCACTGAAGCAAGGTAGTAGGGGTCACGAGAACGGGTTGTACCAGGAATGCGAAAATCTATTCTAGATAACAAGTCTGGTGAGTCAATTACACCAGAGATTAAACCATTCAAAAATTTAATGTCACTCATATTTCTTCTTTCGCTTAGGGTGGATAAATTGAGTGCTATTAAGACGGGTTTATAGTCGTGGGGTTCATGATTAATGCCCATAGATCGAGAAACCATGTTCAAGAAACGATGCTGAACACGTTCAATTCGAACAATGTCACATTTGGTCCTTGGAGACCATACCACAGATCCATACTCTACAATCGATCTAACAAGAGAAGTATAAAATATTGACAAACATCTTACAGACATGACCGACCCTGCATGTCGCCTTATAAAACCTAATGATCTCAAAGCTTTGCCTACTATCCAGTCAATATGAGGTGCAAACGATAACGTTGAAGTAAAAATAAAACCTAAATCCTCAACTTGGTTTATTCGCTGTAATATAACGTTATCAATAGAGTAATCATATTGAATAATTGAGTGACGTCTCGAAAAGGACATAACTTTACATTTGTGAATTGCCAGCTCTAACCCAACTGTATTACACCAATGGACTAACTTATTCAACGATTCTTGTAACGAAACAGCATCACTCTCAGATTGAACGCAGTTAAATAATTTTACATCATCCGCAAATAATAGCATTTTGACGTCAACAGATTCGCATAAAGTATTAATTAGAATATTAAATAGAAGTGGAGACAAGTGCCCACCTTGTGGGACTCCGGAAGTGACTAGATATTCTGCGGATTTTTGATTAAATAAGGATACAAACTGTCGTCGACCGGTTATATAGAATTTGAACCAGGAGAGCAGAGGTTCACCTACACCCAATCTATCTAGAATATCAATTAACACTATATGGTTTATGGAGTCGAAAGCTTTAGAAATATCAGTGAATATCACATCAACTTGACTCAAATTTTTGAAGCTATCCCTGATAAATGCCGAGAATTCTAAGGCACTAGTTGTTGTGGAGCGACCGCCATAAAACCCATGTTGATTTGTTGATAAGACTAGTTTAAATCTACGTTCAATACGTTTATTGACAATCTTTTCGAATAGTTTACCAATTAGAGGTAAACCAGAAATTGGACGATAATTAGATACTGACCCTGGGTCTCCTGATTTATAAATAAGTGTTACCTGGCTCGTTTTCCATATTGATGGAAATATACCTTCGGCTAATGATAGGTTAAATAAGTACAATAGAGGATATTTTAACTATGCCCTAATACTAAATAAAAATTGAGCCGATATACCATCAGGCCCACGACTCTTAGTTGTTCTCAGGGATAATAAATTTTCTTCTACCTCATTGAGTTCAATAGTAAGTCTAGAAGGCAAAAATGTAAATGGCTTAATGCCAATATTTTCAGTATTCCAATTTGGAGGGGGTAACTGTGATTTATAAACGGATTTGAAAAGAAGTGCAAATAGATTTGCAATATATACATCTGATGCAATAATATCACCATAATGCATCACATTAGGGATACCTGGTGTATTTCGGCGATTATTGATAAATGACCAAAATTGATGTGGGTCATTCTGGAGGGAAGTATTTATCTTACCTAGATAGGACTCATATGCCAGCTTTGACTCAAGTTTGACTTGAGCACGTAACAGAGAAAATCTATGACGATGGTGCATTGTGCCGAACTGTTTCAGTTTTTTGTGTGCAATTTTTTTAGCAATGATTAAATTTTTCAATTTAAGTGTTACCCATTTGGGGAAAGTTGAGCGACGAAATATATGGAGTGGTACATATTGCTCAATTAACGTTATTAAAATTGTTTGTAGACGACTAGCTGCAGCTTCAATTCCAAGATTGTTAAACTCACTTTCCCAATTAATGGAGCTCAGGATATTAGTAATCGAGTTATAATCGGCACAATTAAAATTACGGAATGAGTGTTGAACATCCATTTGAGGTGGCACATCGGGCATGGAATATGTAATGCTTAATGGTGGATGATACTTATCTGGCATAACTAATGAGTCTGGTGATGTGTCAACAACTATGTCTATTTCCGATGTGAAAACAAGGTCTAAGAGTGAACCATCCTGGTTTCTAATGGAATTATTTTGAGAAAAATCTAAGAAACGATATACATCACCTATTGCTTTGACTTTATCATTAACGGTACCCGATAATGACAATCCCGAAACACTATTATGCCAATTAGCATTTGGTAAATTGAAGTCACCACATATAATTCCCATATTACACCCAGAAGACTGCCACAATTCATCAACAGTTTCAGCATGTGCCGTGTATAACTCGATTGGGGCTGCCGGTGGTATATATACTCCTCCTATTAGTAATAAATGTTTCTTAGATATAGATAATTTAATAAATAGCTGCTCGACTGACTGTACAGCACAACATAATAAAGAGGGACATAATGTTTGTCTCACCGCTATCAAAACCCCACCACCTCTAGTACATGTACTGGTATATACATTTCTATCAGCTCTGAATACTGTAAATCCAGTAAAACCTAATTCTGCATCCGCAATATCCGAGGAGAGCCAAGTCTCAGTTAGTATAAATATGTCATAATTAAGTATAGAAAAATTAGATATTACATCATGTAACTTAGTCCGGAGCCCACGAACATTCTGATACATAATTTTAAGATTAAACTTAGAACTAAGACTAATAATAGGAAAGTTACATTGCAAATTATAAGATAATTTATTATTATTATTATTAGAATAAGTATGTGACTTAATATTATTAACAGGAATATTGGAATTAGTATGCTTTTTAATAAAATCAGTAAATTCTATTAAAAAATTATCAAACAATAAGTTAGCATTAGTACATTTATTACAAGTTGGATTAAAAGAAACATGTAAATTAGAATTAAGTAATTCATTAAGGTATGTGTTCACGCCGGGAACGCTACAGTGATAGAGCGTGTTGCCCGGTCACCAAAAATACTTTATGGCACGCACACCGACCGACTAGTGTTATTATGTGCGTATAGGTAATAGCAATTCGATAAAGGTGGACGGGTATGCCGAGCAAGATTATCGAATGCTAGTGTGTAGTGGATGTGTACTTATAACTAGGAAGATAGGTAACTTAAATAATGCCAATAATGGTAACTAAAGTATTGTGGTAGATAAGTTGCTGTATAATACACGAGATCAATAATAATAATACAAATATAATATAATAGACTCACAGCAACACAAAGGTATAAATAATAAAATAATATATGTAATAATAATCACTGCCCTTATGGCCAAACAGTATAAATTATAATAAAATAATTATTATTATCGCTCAAACCTTACATGGTTGAATAGAAAAATAATATAATAATTTGTGCAGCTATGTATATAATATGCGGCCTTTATGACACGACAAAATACAATAATAATAATAATAAAAATACAATAAATATAATAAAATAACTCACAGATTGTGGAGCGCAGACTGGCCAGCTGGTCCTGTTACTATAATAATTATAAATACACAACGATAAAAAATGAATAATAATATATAGCGATTTGCGCTCACAAAAACAATAATATAAATTTCAATAATAATGCACTGGTACAAAATTATATAATGATAATGGCGATTAGCGCCTTACAGCAAAATAATAATTAAGACGCCGATTCTTGCACGGCAATACTTGAATATAATAAAAAAAAAACGGCGATTAGCGCCCACGACATTACCGATAGGAAATTTAATAATAATACTTAGGTGATTCGCACCTTACAATAAAATAATAATTTTTGGTACTTAATAATAAAAATGCGTCGATCGGCACACGAAAAATAATAATTGTGAGTATTAGCGGTGTGCGAACTAGACTCACTTAATATTCGCGTAGACAGCGCGGAGAAGTGCGATAGCGTTTATCATATTATTATATAATAATTCACAATCACATAAATTATACAAAAATATAAAAACAAAGATAAAATAATTATATGTGACTGTGTGTATGTGTGTGTGTGTGTCGGTCGGCGGAATGCCTACGGCTCATCTACCGTCTTGGCGGCGACAGTATGATTAATTATTCACTGGCCTCAAACCCAACCAATGGCTCCGTTTTTTGAATGTGACTTTGTAACCGTAGGGACACCTTTAATATAAGATATTACTAAATCTGACTCGCCTGATTTATTTCTATTTTCGAGTTCTATATGAGCAGTACGGAGTAGCTCCCGTTCCAACGAAGTCTTGTCTCGGATTATTCGAAGACCATCACGAATACTACTTCCGCTTCTAACTGCCTGCCTGAATTCGGATATGAGTTGAGCTGCATTTTCTTTTGATTTACAAATTATTTTTATCGGTCTAGGTTTCCTGGCCTTATTATTACCAATTTGAAATCAATAGGTAAATCAATTTGAATGGGTGACAAAGCACTAGATAGCTCAGCGCAATCATCAGAGATTCTTTGATTAATTGAAGGCGAATTCGATTCAGGAAGACCATATATAATTACGTTATATTCAGAAGAATTTCTCTCAGAAATTTCACGAAGTAGTTTTGACGACACTTCAGAATCCGAAGTGACGGCCGGTTTTGATTCCAATTTAGCTACTCGAGCAGAAAGTGTAGACAATTCATGGCGGAGTGCCATATTCTCGTTTTTAAGTTCAGAGATTTCATTTTTTACAGAGGTCAAACATCCATGAAGTTCTTGAAATTGTACCGATTGAGAATTTTGCATATCAAGGATAGCTTTCATTAAGTCATCATTAGAATAAGTGTTATTGGTCCGTTTAGACATCGAAGTAGATGTACTACCATTTGAAGCACTACGAAGAACAGGACCACTTCCTAATGGGCTATTCTTAGAAGAAATGTTGGATTTAGTTGTCGGGTTCATGACAAGGCAGAATAAGTAAATTTTTAGACGACTGAACTAAAAATACTGCCTTGAATGAACTGAATAGGCAAAACAATATGCAGCAAATATGCGACAAAAAAATGAACGATAATAATATGTAACGATTCCAAATTGAAAATAACGCTGTTCCGTATTATTACGTGTATTAAATTACTGATATGGATTTGTTTGATTTTACCTTGACACGTGCCGGGTAACTGTTATCGCTTTTGTGCGCTGTCTAGAGTGTAGACCGACTGACCGAAATATAACGATAAGATATAATATAGTATTATTACCTTAATAAGTCTATTGTGATGTAGAAAACGGTCCTTAACGGAAAATGTTTTAAGCGATCAGACTCGACAACGACACCTGATCATACACGCACTTTTTTTTACATATGTAGGATTTTAAAATTCAAAAAACGGTCAACTTTTCCCGACTAAAAACGTGAAAGAACATGGAGCGAATATTACGTACAGTACGATATAACACGATATCTAGGTATTAACTGTACTACAAAATTTACCATGATTAAATAATTTATTTAGCTGAAGTTGATGTTTCATAGCCAAAGTTAAGCAAATATTGCGCCTGTTAAAAGATGATCTAGGTGATATTTTTGAAACCCTGTGTTTAGCTTCAAATCGCATCGACCATAAGTGTATGACAGGACCATGTTTTCTTATTATAGACGGGTAATGAGTAAGGAAATGGAATTTTGGTTGAAGATTATTCATACTGTATTTTAAATACATATTATTCATTTCACCTATTAAGGTTTCTAGCAATGTACAATTATTTTCCTCAAGTGATGTTGACAACATAATATCTATTACTTTGCGTATAGTCAAATACAAGTCCCAAATCGGTTCACCTAAAGGTACAAAATCCTCAATAAGTAGGGCAAAGTATCTTATTAAAATTAACATTTCGGAAGCAGATTGCTTAACTTTACCAACATTAATATGTTCCATAGATTTATTTTACGTAAGCAATTAACTCTAAAACTGATAATATTATACATAAAAAAAAAATACTTTGCTAATGTTTGATAATTTGAAAATAAATCAATTCTTATTTTTTTTTTTTATATTTACAAATTAATCGGTAAATTAATAACTTAAATCCCTACATCTGAAAGAAATGTGTTTACTGCAGTAAAGTTTTTATCAAATGGTGTTTGCAAATTACAAAAAGCTTTTTGTATAAAAAACCAAACAGTTTCACACTCAACAGAGTACTCTGCATTGAGTGTTATTATAATTTTAAAACAACAATCAACTGAGGTAGCTATTGAATTCAATTGATAGAATATGTTATCAACAACAACTAAGTAATTGGAAATTTCTTTTAAAGTTGGACCCACAATTATGATGAATGGTTGAAGTGTATAGCCTAAACCTACCAATTTGTGTCTCCTATGTGTAATTGTAGCTTGAACCAGTTGAACCTCAGCGTTACTTCTTACATGTGTAATAAACCCGTCTCTTATTTCTTGTTTAGAAGATCTCCATTGTGTTTTTGATTTCTTGGTTCTAGAAATTGAAACACCGATCAGAAAGGGGAGACTGGGTAGGACAGCAATGTTAGAAACTTCTTCGTTATCTGTGAACATAAGTAATTTTATTTGTTATTAATAAATAATGTAACACACCAAAAAAGTAATTAAAAATTATAATTTACAATCTTTTAGTGTCACAATAAAATCTTAATACTAAAAATGAACAATTTGGCAAATCGTGAAAAGTTGTTGATAGAAGATCATTCAATTAAATTAATATTTATAAAACAGTTTACATATTTTTACTACCAATTTATGCTCCAAATATTTTTTTAAACAATGCCCATATTTAATGTTTAGAATGAATATCAGATTAACACTACAAAAATGTATGACATTTTATTTGAATTAATAGGTATTACTAACCTTCCGCTCCTAATTGTATGTATACTTTTAATATTTGTCTGATCGTCTTTTCCTTAGTTTTTTTTAATTTTTCAATAGTCAGTTCTAATATTTTTTTCTTGTAGTGGTAGATTTTGGTAAAGCATGTTGGAATAACCAGGATAAGTCACATCAAAATCTTTTAAAATTTGTAATCACAATAAAATATAACTATAAATAATCCATTATCATATGATAAACATTAAATGTATATCACTTACAAGAAAATATCCTGTAGGTTTTTTTAATGCGGGATACTCTGAAATATATGCACTAATAGACTGACCATCATTTGAAATTTGTGCTTTCAAACGCGTACCTGCTGTTAGAGCCCAATTTTTTCAACAAGTGACCAAGGGTCACTACAGTTGCGCAGCCAATTTAAGCTCTCTTCTACAGATGCAGGATTGTCTGTCTGATTTTCTACAATTTGTTGAAGTGCTTCTGGAAGTAAAAGAGCAGGCCAGAAGGTGTTGAACTTCGTCGTAATGATTTTATGATACCAGATTTTCTAAATTCCTTCCTACGGTTATTAAGGCAATCTAAAAGCTTGCCTTTTGCAGCCCTTTTTAAACCAGGTCCATATGATAAATACGGGATAAAGTAAGCGGGGGTTCATTCTTTGTTAAATATCGCTGTTATTTCATAAGCAAGTTCTTTTAATCTAACTGAAGATACCCTGGTATTTACATCTACACTGAGTTCGTTACTAATTATTAAATTGCAAAGGCGTTTACGACCAATACTGTCCAAAAGACCACTTTCTTGGTAGGAGGCTAATAAAGACCTGTCTCATTAGTACCTTTAAGCCATTCCAATAACCCCTGAAATAGAAAATCATGTATATAAGTATTTTAATGCCAATATAAAAGGAGCAACATACAATTTTATTGTATTGCTACCAGAACTATTTTAGACACTCTAATAATATCCATTACTTACTGTTGTTGGTTGTGAAGCTATATGTATATTTTTGGGTTGTGTTGACTTTGTGTTATCAGCCACATTTTGAAGATCTTCGTAAAACAATTGATTTTCGGTTTCAATCGATAGCTAAAATATAAAAAAATTATTTATAATTCAACAAAATATAGAGTATAAATAAACTAAATGAAATAGTTTTATTTATGCTTACAACAGAAGTGCTGGGTATTGACAAAATATCACTATGACTTGTTAATAAAGATTCGTTATGAGATGATTCATTATGCTGAAATGAAAACATCACTATAAATACTAAAAAATACTAAGATGCAATTTTTGGAAGTTCTGTTAACAAGTCATTAAATTGCAATTTAAAATGTAAATGTTTATTAGACATATAATAGTATAAATAGTATAATATAATATACTACTATATTCAATCTATGATAGTATTAACTAATAAGTAATAACTAAATAGAACTTATATTCACCTCAGATGAACTACTTTGTTCAATAAAAATATCACTGTAAGATTCAACAACCTAAAAATGTAAAACCATAAATTAAAATGTCAACTAATATTTTTTAAACTAAGAGTTTTAAGTTTGAATGAATTTAATAAATATGTATACCTATTGTAAGTATATAAATAATGAACATTCAAATTTAAAAAAAAAATTATTTAAGTTATACTATATTTTACATTGGGCAATCCTTGAACTACAATAGATTTCCACTGTTCCAAATTTGAAATAAACCTAACTCTATGGCCAGCGATAGGTATCAATTCTTTGGTTATTTCATAGTTTAGACAGGAAAGTGTCTTCATGTCAATGTCATTGGCAATCCAAAACAAAAAATCTTAAAATTGTAATAAACTTAGCGTTTCTCAATAAAAAAGAAATATTTGATTTTTGAGGAAAAAATCAAAAAAAATATTGTAAATATAATATATAATTAATAATATTTTAATAAAATATTATTTTATTAATTTCAGTATCCTAATGTAAATAGACGATAAAGATATTGTATAATATATGAAATATTTTCATTTGCATAGTATTGTAATTGATTATTATTTTTTTAATATTTATAGAGGACCTCACACTCACATATTATGTTGTCTTACTAATGTACAACAAGAAAAATTTGCGTTCAGCAGAATCCATGTTATATTAGATTGAATATTAGAATAAATTTACTTATCAATAATCTTAAATGTGAGAACATTATCTAAAGCATCTCATAGGATTTTATTGAAATTTTCATTTTAAAGTGAGTAGGCTATAGCAATGTAACATATTACAATTTTAAAATTATAATAGTAATACAATCCTATGAGGAGAAGCTCTAGATGATGTTCTCACCTTTAAGTTTTATCACAAGTAAATTGACTGTACCTAAAACTAAATATAACTACATAAAATGTATTCTGCTGTATGGAAATTTGCAAATGTGTACGTTGGTAAGACGGAAACATAACATGTGGGTGCTACACACAAGGTTAAAATATACCTAACTACTTACCTAAGATATATATTGTCCACGGCTTAGAACTATCTCACGTATTGTCCTCAGGTATTATCCATACAGACCATACATTTTTTCAATTAATTAATTATTTTATTAAACTTACCTTGGAACGTATTAATATATTGAGATATAGTTCCTAAGCAGTAAGAAAGTCGGCTATGTCATATCTGCTATTACCATTGGCCATTGTTGAATTTAAATGATGATTTTAACTTGAAAGTAAATTGTACCAAAGTACAGAGCACAAATAAAAGTTGAAATAAAATAGGTGTAGTAACCAGTTCACTCTCACCGCTTGGTTGCTCCACGCTTCTTTAACGACGAATTCACGTTGCCGCAGTCGACTTGGATCGGAAGGTTTGAGAAGCTTAGATAAATAAGTTTGAATCGACACGTTGAAATTAAGTTATACTTTTTTATTAACAATAAAAACAATTATTTTTAAACACAATGAAGTTTTTCGACAGGATATATGTATTTTGCCGGAGAGTAGCTATTTGCACTCAGACTGGGATTTTGTACTTATTGAAGGCGGCAATGCGGCTGTTTCTAGTTTCTAGTCAGCGACCAACATAAGCACTATTAAGTTTGGGAGTGAGTATTGAACTACCTATCTCTGAAGTCTGAACTATCTCTGTAACAAGGGCTTCTATTTATATGGGACATGTCGTGATTTGGGAAAGGGTAATTGACGTCATAGGAATGGCGTGATTATTGTTGTAGCCGCCTGAACTTTGGACTGACGTTTTTATGCTAAAATGTCCGTTTACTACATAGGTATGAAACATGTGATTAATAGTATTAATTTATGTGATGTTTTCGCTTTCGGATCTGTAACAAGCGTTGAAGCGTAGTGAAAGAATAACTGATATTCTTTGTTGAAAACACAGTCACTAATAGTCTAGTATAATAGTGCCACTGGCGACAGAAATAGATGGTATTACCACAATACCACACATAATTTGTTATCTACACCAATTATTCGGTGATCGTATCAAAATAAAACGTTTCCTATAACTAACCGTCTTGTAAGTTGTAAAATATTAGATATTATATAATACGTAAATATTGTTTATTAAAATTTACCGAACTATTGTGTTATCAACATATTATTTTGTGTGAACAGCATACAAATATTCGTAAAATTTAAATAAGTTCTGTAAATGATACAAAACCTTACGCCAGTATATTTAAATTGTTAATTCTCATAAATAACTGTTATTATAATACACTTATGAGTTAGTACAACAAATTAATTTTTAACAGTCATATATTTGAACGTGTAGCTAATTATGCAGTTATGTTAACCAACGACTTTGGTAAAAGTTACAGTTTTTTGTTTATGTATACCTTTTATCATCCAACTAACCATTTTTGTTAACTGGCAAATCAATATTTTTTTCAGTGTAGGCAATTTACATGCATTTTTAATATATTTTATACAAATTAGATGACTAACGAAATAAAAAATACTATTTTGGTCTTCAAAGACATTGTTTACCATAACATAATGTTAACAGAAAGAAAACGACGGATCTTCATTAGAAGTACGCATCATCCTAAATATCGGTCTATTATGAGAATAATATATTGGTGGTGCAAAGGGGTATGAAAAAAGGATAAGTTGTCCGTTACTGGAAGCTAGTGATTTTGAAATTAAGTTGATTTATCATTGGCGTAACTAGTGGGTGGGGGTTGAGTGCTAAAGTGTCTTTAGCACCCTAAAGTTCAAATTTAGCAACACTTATTTTTTAAGGCCTACGTCTAACTATATTATTATTTTAGTGAATAGGTACCATCAATTTAAATTATAAAATATTTACCGAAAAAAAATGTTGGTCATAATTATGACTTATAAATTATTACATAGTCCTATAATTGATAGACAAGATTAGCATTAAGATACACACAAGGCCGTACTGAAGCCCCACGCTCACGTTCCAACTTGAAAAATCCTAGGTTTTCTTTAAATACAACGATTTACATATTGTACTACAAAAGTATTTTTATTTGGCAATATTGTATTATTAATTAAATATTTAAATGTAATTAAATGAAATACTTGTAGGTACAGTTGTACAATATACACTATGGTAGGTAACAGTGGCGCTGAACTAAATTTTTTTAGGTGTGAAAAATGGCAATGGACAATAACTTATACCTGCCTATACCTACCTCCATAGGATATTAGAACCAAGTCATGGGGCAACCTCCCTCCACACCATTTCTTAACCAGAAAAATATTTTCACAAGTTATAATATTTACCATATTATGTTTACTTTTTAGCATTATTTAATATATTTTATCACAATACATATTAATATATAAAAATGTACAATCATTTTTAATTAGAGTAGAGATAATTTAGAACAACAGATATGGTATAGGGACAAACTAATGTCAATGTATGTCACCAAGACACAAACTATTTGGTTCATCTCTAGAACAAGCCTCCTCAAAATTAAAACTATCAACTATTCAAGCGATATTCACAGACACTGCTATAGTATATTATTACATTTATATAAAATGTATATTTACATTTTTAGCTTCATCATACCATTCAGTTACTAATTAGAACTATCACATATTTTAAATACTCCTATATCTATGTAAATATATGTATATTGTTTGGTTAATGGTTATAGCATAATGTTTTTTTTAGTGCTGTTCTAAAGTACACTATGAAGTAAAAATATTAACAATTAGTTAATAGGCCTTAGTTTCGATGCCAATATCATTGTCGCATTATATAGCTAGAGGTACTTACATCATCCTTTAGGTAGGTATATGATAGTATAAAATAGGTAGATGATATTATATTTATATTGCAACTATTTAAGCAGTAATGTATTTTATTAAAGCTGAAACAATATAAGTTAAACAAATTTTGAATAAAACATTGAATTATACAATTTTATTGTGTGTGCAAAATATAATAATACAAATAAAAGTTAAAACTTATAAGTCACCACGAATGTTTTTAACTATAGCAAAATAACAATTATTGTTAATCATCATTTAAACATCTAATTTCGTACAAGTTTCAACTTCAAATGTCAATAAAAACAATTGTGCTTATATTTTTTTTTAGATTATTTGGTTACAAATTACAATATTATCCACTAATGAGAAATCTTGTTTTAAATTTCAAATTTATAACTAGATAAATAGTACATTTTAAAAACCACAAAACGATTTGAAAATGTTTGTAATATTGACTAATTTTGTAAAAATCTAAACTTAAAATGCTGGTAAAAAAAATTGTGATATTATGTATCTTCAATATTTAAAAATAGCTACTATAACAACTTATGAGGAACCTATTAAATCAATTATTCAAATTTTTAGACCGGCAAAAATTGTTTAATCAATAATTAGAAAAAAAATAGAAAATTTTCAAATGTCTATCAATAGCACAAAAAGAGTCAAAATATTATACATTTTATCATATAGGTACAGACAATAATAGTATAATAATATGGTATCTATAGTTGCATTTGTTTTTGAATTACAAAAAAACATCAAAAATGAATGTGACTTAGGTACCGGTAAACTTTTCTTTTAACTTTTCTTTGGTAGACATATGGAAAATTTAAAACCCTCAATTTTAATGAATTTTGTCAATATTTTAACTTTAGACGCTTATAAAAAATTGTATAGCAGATTTATGCTCAACTTGACCGGACGAGAAAATGATTTATTTACAGTAATTAAAAAAAAATGTTCATGTCTATAAATAACTCAAACAAGCCATTATATTTTGAACATTTTATCTTGTAAGGAATACCTATGGTAATATTATACTAACATTTTATTAAAACTTAAAGTTTCTAGGGTTATTCATTTTTGAGTTATAACAGAAAAAGGACATAGCTTAACAAATATATAGTTTTAAACAGCACTGCTTATTTTAAGTATTATCCTATCGATATGAATACGTTCACTCTGAAAACCATGGACTAGCTGCTGTTGTTTATAGATATAAATATAAGTCATAAATGTATATTTTATACAATCTATTAGTACTTTACACAGTATTTACATTTTTATTAAGAACTATTTGTTATTTATTATAATAATTATTAACTAAATAGTTATCGGCTATTTCTAACGTAATTATACAGCACACACTGCACGCTACGACATACTAGGAAGTCATTTTTCTTATATTTGTGTATTTGTACAATATATTTTATACTTAGGATTACGATTACCTACAAAGTTAGGGGGTATATCCACTCCTCAAAATATAGGTGTTACGGCTGCCTTATTTCAATAAGTGAATAATTTTAAAGTGGACCACCAAAGCTTGCCAATCACCAACGTTAACATTACACAAATAACAAATCATCAGGTTTCGATGTATAGTTTGGCAAAGTTGTTTGTCATACAATTATACAAACACGATTCACAAAAACCGAATGAAAGTAGCTTTAAATGAAAACGTAAATCGAAAACTTTGTATGTATGTAAATAAATACGACACACGGTAAACCGAAAACTTTTAACACAAATGAAAAGTCAAAACATCGAAAATGTACGACGTGAAGTGCAACTTGCAAGGCGCAATCGTACAATGCGAGTAGGTACCTAACGCAGGCAATGGATCATTGGCGGTTATTTAGAATTGACAAGACAATATTGTAAATTGTATAATAATTATCATAAAATCAAAAATATGTCTCATCAATTTTATAATATTAATGTTAAATTAACAAGATATTTTATCATTCTGTGACTCTTTGTACCGACAATGTTTCTTGTCATAATAATAATACTTAATATTATTTTAACAAGACACATTGTTCATCTTTCAAGAAAATATTCCTCGTAACAAGATACTCATTGTTGACCCTTAGCAATATTATCACAGATTATATAAATATTAATATATATTATAAATTAATATATTATATATATATTTTATATAATCTGTGATATTATATTGTTGTTATTATCACCAATATTTTTTTCAGTGTATAATACATGGGTTCGGGTATAGGTGATAAAAGTTACTCTTATATAGGTAGTGTACTAAGCAAATTAGCATCTGGAGGCTGGGAGCAACAACAAGACATCTCCAATTAATAATTTTTCTGTTCATATAAGTAGTAACCACTAATCACTATAGGCCACTGAAAAATTATTAGAATCAAATTGTTATGATCTCAAATCCAAAAAATAAAACTTGGAGGTGTTTGATTATTTATAGATTTATAATATACTAGCTGATCCCATGCACTTTGTTGCCCGTAAAGTATGACAACAACTCTTAAAAAAATTGTGATTGTTCAATTTATTTTGTGTGCAAATCAGCCACCTAGGCAATCCGACTACGCCGGATCGTGGACAACACCTAGCAGCTGTATGTGCAAAAATTCGATTTGATGCATACTTGTACCTGATCTGTCCGATTAACCTTTGGCAACCAATTAAATAATAAATACTAATTTCTACTAATCATTTCTCCTATACCCAATAGCAATGTTTTAAAAACAAAAGTAAATAAATCTCAAAATCTCATTCAATTGTGAATCTAAAACATTCAAAGACCCCCTCCTTTTTTTCTATTTTTCTTATTTTTTTTTGTTTTTTTGTTTCAATTGTATGAAACACTCAATAATATTTAAATCGTTTTTATAATATAATGGAGAAATTTTATTTTTTTTTAATGTTTATTTTTTCTTAATTGTCTTTAAAATAATTACAAATTGTCCATAAAATATGACACCACTGTACATTTTTTACAATTAAATCTTTGGTATATGAGTTTTTAAATTCCAAAACTTAATTTCCTAGGAAAATGTAGTAATCTATATGTACATAAATTAATGTTTATGTAGTAACAATGGTTAATAACCAATGCAACCAATAATAAATAGTCTGCCCCGGCTATCCCTTGCTACCACGAACGATTGTGTGTCAAGGAAGGAAGCAGCCAGTTCAATATTGGATCAACAGCACGCCGCCAACAGAGCAGAGCCAGCCGCTGTCCATTCACGTCATAACCATTGAAGTGATACCGTGTCACTATACGCGCCGTTGTATTCAGGTACGCCGCCCTAGAGAGCAGAGCCATCTACCTAACAAAAGCCGTGAGTTCCATGTTCACATTCCCACCCCTTTATGTAACCCCAATAAATATTTTTATTGTACACTCTGACGAGTATAACTTAAAGAATTTATATAAAAGAAAATATTGTTACACAAAACATTTTGATTATATGAAACTCAGATGATGATCACATTGGTTAAAAATATAGTATTATAATAAAAACAATATATTACCAACCATTGCGTTTCATTACAAGATATAACCAAAGTTTATGTTTTGTAAGGACCGTGGTATAAATTTCAGTGTCTAGTTGTGCAGGGGATATGCGTGATATGCGCATCCAGCACTTTTGAGGATTTCTACTTTACCACCCAGCACGTTTGGGGATTTCCACTTTACCGCCCGGCACTTTGGAAATTTCCACTTTTTAGCCCGATAGACAGAAAAAGGTCACTTTCCAACGCTTAAACCGTGGTCAAAAACCTTTCGGCGCAGGAGTGACAAAAAAGTGTTTTCTTTTATAGCTAAGATTAAAAATAGTTATAGAAGATTTCCCATAAATTTTTCTATCCATAACAAACAAAAAAAAGCTTACTTCGGAACATTATTTTTCTATGAGATTCTGAACTTATGACTAAAATTATTAATCTTGGTTTTAATATGCAATTTCATCCAAGTTTGAACTTAAAATGTCTGTAAAAAATTAATGTATTAATATATTTTTAAATTTTTCGGTTACACTATAAAATATTAATGAGAATAATTTTCAACCCTTGGCTATAAAAATGGAACATTTTATAATTTTTTAAATACAATAATAATTAATTTGAAAATGTTTGAGATTTTGATAAATGTTGTTAACATTTGAACTTTAAATACTTATAAAGTCGTGCCTATGGATCTTTATTAACTGGTATTATTACAAATTATAAGAAATCTTGAATTAAATTTTCAAGCTTTTTAACCCAACAAATAACATTTTTATTGAAATGTATAGAATAAAAATCTAAAAGAATAGAAAATTTTAAATGTCTATAAATAATTCAAAACAAGTCAAAATATTTGTATGTATAGAAAATGATGCATGAGAATTCATGGGTAAATCCAATGTTCAACTTCCAACGCTCGTAAAAAATTAATTTGACTTTCCAGAAATTTTTTTTTTTTGTTAAATGTAGAAAAACTTAAGGGGAGTCTTGTATAAAAATTTAAAGTCTTAAATATTCATGGAAAAGTTTTTATGAATTTCTAGCTCTAAAGAATTTGCCATTTTCGTGATTTTAATGAATTTTGTCAACATGTTAACTTCAGACACTCATAAAAAATTATTATGGATTTACGCTAATTTTTTTTTTAATTTCCAACAAGTTATGAAGAACTTTTATTGCATTTTAAAGTTTGTTGACTCTTTTGAAAACTATTGGGTAATTTGTACCTACTTGATTCACTTTCCTACCAGAAAAGATGTTGTTAAAGAAAATCGAACAATTTTTACTGTTCCAAAAGGTGATGAAGGACAAATAAAAACAACACATCATCGCTAGCTCCAATCAGAATGTATAAACAATTATGAAAAATGTTTAATTATTTATTTATTTATCAAATTATATAATAATAATATAACTATTATTATTATTATAATAAATACATTATTTTTATCTTTTATTTTTTGAAGAGTAAAAAACAGTTTTGGTTCAAGAAAGAAAAACTATTAAAAGCATACAACCTATTTGCTGCATACTATTATTCATATATTCATTATTTAATATCTCATTTTGTAAAATATCCATATTGATAAACTGAAAATAGGGTAAATTTAAAATTTGGAATCATAATATAACAATATGGTAAAATATATAATTTATTTTTATGAAATTATATATGCTTAGAAATTGAATCATATTATATATTTTACTTCTCCGACAAAATATAGATCACATTGTATACCTACATTAGTGTACAAAGTTAGTATATCACTAAATATTATAATATATAATATTATGTATATATATTCAACAGTTTATAATACATTTGAACTATAGTAAATAATGAATACAAAACAATTAGTATGTCTTTAAGTAATTTAAATTACTCAAATTATTAATATCGTTAGATAAAATTTGTAATTAGAAAAATAAACTGTAATTGTAACAAAAAAAAAATACTTAAAACTTAATCAATAATCTATTAATTATATGGACAACAATATTGTAAAATAATTTCATAAAATATTCAATCAACAAAATTATTGCACTCTCAAATCACTCTGAAAACAGATCACAAAACTTCTAATTTTAAAATTGCTCATACATGGACGGTATATGTTTGGTTAAATATAAAATTATGCTTAGATAATAAAATACAAGTACATAGGTACAAAATGTTCATTTTTATCAAAAATTTCCCATTAATAAATTAGTCAGTGTATAAAAAGTTAGAATAATAATTAATAATTAATAAATACGCCACTATATATATATTACTGGCTACTAATATTTTGTTAAATATTTTGAGAGCTCCAATATAATATGTACCTGAATTTAATTAAATTATTTTCATCCTTTATAATATTTACTAACTTTGACTAAACTGATTCATAATTACAAAACTAAACTGTTATTTAAACATACATTCGATGTAAACATAAATTGTTTTGAATTTTCATACATATTGCTTGTCTTGTCTAATATAGTTAACAAAATTGATAGTAATTTTGTTTATAAAATACCTAAGAAGGTATTTATCTAATTTTCAAAATTTGTTCAAGTATAAATTTGAAAAAATGTTTATACAATACATCTATTACCTATATAAACAACTTAATCTAAAGTAAAACTAATGCAACTGCAATCTATAGCATTTTTATAATAACTGAAAAACTGCTTAAATATTGTGCTTAGACATGCAAGTGCACTCAAATGATTTCGAATTGAATTATACAGTGTCACATAGACATAAGTAACGTGTATTATGTCTGTGTGCATACAGTTTATCTACTTTAATACATAATTAAAGTGCCTTTGATGAAAAAAATACATAAATATATTATATTATATTAGGTATATACATATTACCCTGTACATATAATATAACGCCATAAATATAATAACTGTAATCTCATATTAATATATTAAATACCGCAATTTGAAAATATATTATTATAACTTAGCAAATATGACACTTAAAAATTTACTCTGGATATGGTTAAACAACTTAAAAATAAATATATAGGTACTTAAAAATATTTTCACATTTTTTGTGCACAACATAATTACAATTTAAAGTTATAAATTGTAAGTAAATATCAGGTGAACAATACAATTAGTAATAAAATTGTTAGAAGTATGTTTTTATAAAACATAACATTGGTCATTTTTATTTTGAACAAATTTTGGTGTCAAGGTAACATTTTTATTATTTATTTACTATAGTGTATTTTGTTTGTTTGTTTATTTAATTGTACATGATGTTAAAAAAACATATATATTTCACTACAAGAGATCTATTTTTTTAATTTAAATTATGATGAATTATTATTGATATACAATTTGAATCTGATTACCTACTGAATCGCTCCATGAACTAGATGCAATAGATCCATTACTAGGATGCATATTTTGAATTCATTTAGTAGATAAAAGAAATTATGTATAATATTATGTATATTATTTAGTTGTTATTATTGTTACTAATTACTATTATACAATATTTATTTATACATCGATTATAACGTACCTAATACGTATTATATTAGTAATTATATTATTATGCGAAGTTTGTTTTTGTGTATACATTCAGGGAATAAACAAATTCCGAGTACAAACAAACATTTTTTTAACGAGTTCTCCGGATGGCACACTAAATATAATGAATTTTACGATTACTTAGATATATTAGAATATTATTAACGAACAATATCCTAAAAGATTAAATTTAAAATTTTGGACTATACGCATCATACGGTAAACTCGAGTTTTTTAAACAAAATATACCTAATGTGTTATATTTGCGTTTTAAAATAACGGTATTAAAAACGAAAATAACACATAAAATGTTATAACCCTCGTTGCTGATAAGTGATAACAAATTTAATACGATACGGATCATGTGAATATTGTGGAAATTAAAATGGAGAACAAAATATTTGTCAACAAAAACAACGGTCAATACGTATAGCAAAATGTAACGAATTCTATAGCTGATGCTTTGGGAGTTTAAATAAAAAAAATGTTACAAATTATTCGGTATTATTTATTTTAATATTATATTTATTATTATATACTATAGTACACGTTCGTTGGAACCAAATTGGCACAATACCATATATAATATATATTATATGAGTAAAAATAATTAAAAATTTTGATTAAATAACAACTACATACGACCAACGAAACGAAAAAAAAAATAATGATAATAATAATAACAATAATAATAATGGATTATGAAACGGGTGAGCGTAAAATATGACGTATCTAAATAAAATAATAATAATAATAATAATAGTGTGTGCGCGCGTGTCAGATAGACGCTGGTTACGGTTTAATATATTTTCCCTTCATCAACAATGTTTTAAACAATATTAATAGGCGCATGTCACTGCAATTCAACAGTTAACGATGTTGCCTCGTTGTTATAATATTATTGTGAACAGTACCATTGAGTATAATATATTGTAATATATAGGTACTCAATGATAGTATACGTACAATTAAATCACGAGACGTGTACAACACTATACTATAATTATTGGTATGATGCAACTATGCAAGTATCGAAAGCCTAAACCAATAACCCGAGAGTCTCCTGTATGATAACGATTTCGTGAATCGTATGGGTACACGAATTTTACAACGAAATTGAGTGCCAAATAAGAATATTTTTTCCCTCCAATTGTTTTCTATGTTATAATAATATTTTGTCAAGTCGATGCACATTGTTTTCTACTATCTTTACACGGCCGTGCTTTGGGTCTGTATGCGAACTTTTTTAACGCTCCCGTTCCGGGACAGAGTAGGAGAGGTACCGCTGAAACCGGGATTCTGGATACCCAGCCCACCAACGCCTCCTCCGGCCCCGTTTCCGTTGGCCGACCGTGGCTTCTTCAGACTGGACCGCAACGGGCTGCGGATCACTGGTGTTATTGTCGACCCATTTGAGCTGAGTGTGGTGGTCATTGAAATCGTACTGCCGTTGGTCGCGCCGCTCAAGTACGGCTTTCCGCTGGCGTCCGTTACCGATATTTTACCACTGCCACCGACTCCAGCTCCACCTCCTCCTCCTCCTGAAAATATAAAATCATCTAAATATAACACCTTTTACATCATTTTAGATTATGTACTAACAACTGGGTCATTGAACAACTCGATACTTAAACACTCATAATCTAGTCCAATAAATTGTCGTATTTTTTTTTAAACTATTTAAACATTTACTATAATAGGTACTTAAAAAACAAAGCGTTTGAGACAGTAGTTTATTTTTTTGGAAATGTGATATTTTCAGTTCCTTTTTTCTTAATGACTGAACGTCAACACCCTATATTTTAATGACATAGTCTGAACAATGATTGTCTGAGAACGTAAAGGTCCATATTATTATATAAAATATTGAAGCAATTTTTATTTATGGGTCAATAAGTATTAAAATCGTATAGCTTGCAAGAGGTAACAAACAAATCGGCGATGTACTAGTGCAACACTTCTCTGAATATTAATTTAAAATTAGCTAGGTATGTATGTTCTAGTCAACAGAATTTGAAAATTATAATAGTTATTTTTGAATAAAATTGTAAAAATCGAGATTTTGTTTTTAGTTTGTACCTTAATGATTTTAAGAACCAACTTTAAAAGATATTTTTTTTTCAAACAACAATTTACCGAGATAATGAGTGTTAACTATTAAATAATTATTCCCGTAAATAGGTTTCAGGACTCAAAACAATACAACTAGATTAGATTACACAAGTCAACTGTTTTCAGTCAAGTTTATTCGTATCGTAATCGTCACGAATGTTGATCTCTTTAATTTTTGTAACTGGTATATTTTGTCTAAAAACCAAATTTTAAAGATAAGTGTAGGTAGTATGAACAAAAGCCATTATTATAGTATAGGTACAATTATTTTAAATTGAGTGCATTATAAAAAACACTATATTATATACATGGAAACATATAGCACTACAAACAGTAAATAAAATATGTATTTTTTAAGTTATTCGAAACATTATTTAAAATCCATAATTATTTTTCATCACAATACTTGCCGAATTTGAAATAGCGAGCCGTACGAGAAAATAATATCGAACAATTGAGTTGTGAATTACAATAGCCAATAGGTGATCCCTAAATGAACATTTTTGGTGCAGTATACCTACTTCGTGTTGTATCATTTTGACATTATTCTAACAATATTCTACAACACGTGTATAGTCGTTAAAAAAATATCCTAAAATAATAAACACCTTTCATAAAATATATTTCAACAGTTGAAGAAAAAAAAGAGACTGTAACATTTTTGTCTTTTATTTGCTTTGTGAATAGAATGAAATAAAAATACGAGTATAAGAGTATTAGGTCCGTAATTTCACGCTTATAACTACATTTTAATATTAATGGTTGAAATATTTAGAAATAAAAATAATTAACATTAGTCAAAACATGTCTTAAGATGTGTTTATATGTTATTAGTATTAACTCACTTGGATTCATTGACCTCTTCTCCTTAAAGGCAGGATTATTGAATGTGGTAGCTTCTGCACCAGATGGATCACGGTGACTGATGGTTGGGTCACCGCCCAAACGACGGGAAAATATTAAATCATATATTGCACCCACGAATAGCAAAAAGTTCAGTACAATTAAGCCAATCTGTTGAGTAAAAATATTGTTCATTAGGTATTTTTAATGATGGACGATAGTTTAATAGGTACATTACACTATTGTACCTATAACATAAAATGTTCAACAAAGAATAATGTTGATAATCTATCTGTTTTCATTTAAAAAAAATGAATATATAGTTTTCAAGAGTATACCTATATTCAATAGCATACTATATAATGCATTAAATACGTGTATCTATTTTCTTCATATTATACTGGTTCGTTATTGACGTTTAACGAAAGATAAAAGATGCAGTACCATAAAAATTAAAATTGAAAAATTCACCAACACAAATACACAATAACACAATTTGGTTTAGTTTCTAGGTAATATTTAACTATAGTAGGTACTGTAAATAGGTTCCTAGGTTCGAGTGTATGGCCAAATATTACGCTTGAAAAGAAACCGTGTCTTATATTTTAGAAAACACGAATAGAACCGATGACGTCCATGGAAATCTTTTTTAGAAGAACAATGCACAATAAAATTATAAATTATTTTATGCATTTTGATTTGAAGTTTACATTATAGTAACATTTTAATTAGGTAGCTCTAACACTGAAGTGGAAATAAGGACTCCGGAATATAAAGAAAACAATTGTTTGGCATCGTTTGACATCATTAAACTGTAGGTAAGTGTTATTATGTTGCTTACTTACCAAAACAGATTTATTTTGAAATTGTCGACTAAAATGAAACTATTTCAAATATTGAAATTATAAGTTGATTTTATACTTACTGTAGGTTATATTGTTATAACTTACAGTAGTTGTCTATTATAATATTGGAAAAACATCAATTGACCTCTCAGATCAGATGAGTTCCTACTCCAACCCTTTTCTTGTCAGTCAAAAATGGTTCAGAAAAGTTGCTCTAGATGCATTATTAAACATTGGTATTGTTAATACTCTAGTTTTATTCCAGAAAGTTACATCTTCAAAAATGTCTATTACAGAATTCAAATCTTTGTTAAAAAATATTATACAATTGATGATTTGAATGCTCAAATAAAAATAAAAATATTTTCAATCATTTACGGATATTATAGGTGTATTTATAGGATCGATATCCTCCCAAATTGATATTCATCAAATGTCAAAAATTACTGTTTGTTTAACTATTATTAAAATAAATAGGTATATTAATTATTTAATTTTTTTAAATACTATTTATTCATTTAGAAGTGTAATTTTTCTATTAAAAAAAAAGTCAAAAATATACATAAAATAATTACGTGCAAATCTAGATACCAATAAACAAAAAACATTTTAAGCTCATCGGCTACAATTACGATTAGTTAAAATAACTTAATTCATAGATATAATTTGTTATATTGTGAGCCATTATAGTCAGTACGTACCTATGAAAGCAATTTATTTTTAATGTTTTTTACTAACCTGGGATTTTTATTTAATAATATGCAAACGAGTACATGTAGGTAACCTATACAGCTATTTATAATATCACAGTATAATTACATATTATTATAGAAGGATCATGTTATGAATTACGTGGTATGTTATTAAAATACATAATAGGTATCTTATAAAATATACACTTTTGTGCATTGCGTTGTGGTGCTTTTTCTTTTGAACCATGGTTCTCAGTTCTCACTAATTAATGAAGAAGAGCACACGCAAAACAGTTAATTTTAATGCTTCGAGCATAGGAAAACGGTTTATATTATTCACCTGCATATAAAATGATTCCCCTCTGGTCACTTGGTAGCTGTTGTCTTTGTCGTCGGTTTGAAGGGCAAATAACCCGGCTGCCATGATTGCTAGCAGAGCTATATATACAAAGAGTAAAGTCATCGGGTTAGGCACTTTCATCCGTGTACACGCATAATATGTTTGCCATAATATCATGGTATAAATTATATTTAAAATATAACGTGGGCACGTATGGATAATATATTTACTTGCTGCGAATGAAAACACCAATTTGGTAACCACGGTCTTGCTATAGGCGACCACGACTTTTTCCTTTGATACCACCATGGCCAATTGCACTATGCTCAAGATGCAAAACACGGCCAGGCTCAACGTGCCCGCTACGGCAAAATATCCGGCTATCTTCACAGTTTCTATCGGAAAACACCAAACGATAATATTATTATAATTAATAATCGGAGATTTACATACAGAGCTTCCACGCGGAAGACGTCTAAACACAATACGAACGTGATTACTTACCGACAGGATGAAACCTGGATATCGAGTCTCCACATTTCGTTCGTCCGTAATACGATTGTTTGCACATTTGCCATGGTCCAAAATAACCACGATCGATTCCTGAAGTCCCGATTTCGGCTGCAACACATTACGAACAATGCAATTGTAATACACATAATTATATCGAAGAATTCATAGATCAAAATTTTTCGTTAAGCAATTCAATAACAAGTGAAACTTATCCTTAAAATGTATACCATATAATTTAAATCAAAATAAGAAAATAAATTGCGCCTTTGTTACATAAATCATGAATATTAATGTTTCATATACATTTTGTAAATGTACCTAAATATGGTTTGTACAGTTTATGTACGTATTGTACAATAACTAAATGGTAAGATACAAAATTTGCTGATTGTGAATATTACGTATTTATATAATGTACACGGGTTCTACGCAATATTAGACATAACTATAGGTACCTACATAAGCGCTATAATATAAGTAGATATGATTTGTGAGAAAAATATAGTGGGTATAGTGTAATTCATAAAAGTGCATATTTGTTTTTAAAATATAATATATTTCATATTTAGAGGAAACAGTATAATTTAAATTCTTTTCATATTTCATCTTTTGTGTTAGTTATTATTTTTCATATTGTTAGAAGAGTCATATTTTGCTGTAGAATGTTGTTAGTATGTAAGGTGTAGTTAGAGTTTATTGAACCTAAAATGTTAAATGTTTAATCATATTTGTAAAATATTTTAATTACGTTATACAAGTAAAAAACTACTAATAACGGACACTATTTAGAAAGAGTATAATAATAATAATAACAACAAATTATTAAACTGCTATTAAAACAAATTTAGTTGTAAAAAAATAATTGGTTATGCAATTTAATTATTAAGTTTACAAACTTTTGTTTTTGATCCTGGTTTCTTCATTATTGAGTATTTTGAGTTAAATATAAATTCAGAACAGTTAGATTAAAGTAATTTAATTTTCTGGCATTTTCTTCCTGCTTTACGATACCTATTCATTTTGGAAAATTTTCGAAATACAATGTATGTTTTAAAATGTTGATTTGTTATGTTTTACTGTCTGATATCTAATTAAATATAAATATATAATACAGTTTAGGTACTAAGCCAAGTTTAAGAACTAAATACAATTTGTGCATTTGATTCTAGTTATATTGTACTATTTGTTTTATATAATTTAAAAAAAATAGTGACAAATACTTATAATTCGTTGTAAATTTACTGAATTATAATAACAATAGCAATATAACATATTTTTATCGCTACCTACCTGTTATTATATAATAGGTAATACATAACAAACAATTTAAGATATATTTGTAAAGGTTCCAGGACATATGATGTCAATCCCTTTTCTTTGGCAGTTCTACCCTTCTACCTGAGAATCAAGTTTTTAATTTTTAATATAATATATATATGCTATAATATATATTTAGATATATTTAAACTTTCTTTTACACTTTGCCAAGGCTTAGGACTGACAGTATTTTTTACTGACGTGTTTAATAGCTTATTATTATCATTATTATAATTCACTTAGTAATTTGTCTGTATTGATAGCCATCGTGTAAAACTAATAGATTAAGTACCTTTAGTTATTTCTAAGATTTAAAATGAATCATTCATTTTAAATTTAAATTATTAACACTGTACTAACAAACCGAACTCTACAAAGGTGTACTATATACTATACTAAATACTGAGTAAATGTTATCGATGGATGAGATTTAACAAATTTCCATAAGAAAATATTGAACATAAAAGTATACATAGTATAATACTTCCAACACATGATAATATATTATATTAAATATTACCCAGCAATATGATAGCCATAAGCAACCAAATAGGAACAAAATCGGTATGTTCAATAATAATACAATTTTTAACTTTCTAGTATATGGCTACTCATTTTTATAATATCATATTATATTACAATCTATTTAGTACCTATTTAATATATTATATAGCACCTTCAATTTGATATACAAGTAGATAAAAATTAATTGAAAGTATCGGCGCCGACACTATTTGTGAAATTTTTGGATACCTACTAATAAATATGTGTTATTTTATACCCATTTCTTTGAAAAATATTTATTTTTTTAAAAATATTAATAAATTATATTTATAGTTTATATGATCTGTATTCTTTATTTATTTATGAGGTTCAACTAAATAAAAAACAAAAGAACAACCTACTACAAAATTAATAATGTCGATATTAAATATTAGGACAGCACAAACTTGAAACTTGTGCATAGTAAATTCGAACACTGTTACATTTCCTTCAATTTTTGGACAAAACGTATCTTAGTGTATGCATGAATGATGAATATAATATAATATTCAACGATTTCGGATAGGTAAATGGCAAATAATATAAATAAGAAATAAAAAGGGTGGGTAAGTGTATGTCGCTCTGTTGTGCAGTAGGTTACAAGTGAGTCACTGTAATGGATTGTGTTAGATTTTAATCCAATGATATAATATCATTGAATAAGAAAAACGATTCTGAGCGAAGACGGTCAGTCAGTCTATAATATCTTACTAAGTCTAAATGTATTTGATGATATTATTGTGAATAAAGTAATTAATTTTAGTATTATAGGCATTAGTATTTACTATAGTTGGTTAAATTCATTTTTCTCAAAAAAATTATATTTTAAAATGCCATTGCGTGTATATAAAATATAACAATATATTCTAAAAGTTTCATATACCAACAAATAATATTTTTAAATTATATCAAAATAACTAAAATCATTATTCTTGGTTTAAATATGAAATTTTGTCTAAATTTGAAATTAAAATGTCTGTAAAAAATAAATGTGTTGATATATTTTTTAGATTTTTTGGTTACAGTATGATTTATTTATGAGAATTTTTGTTTTAAATTTTCAACACTTAGTTATAAAAACTGAACATTTTATAATTTTTTAATTACAATGATTTATAATTTTCGAGATTTTGACAAATTTTGTCAAAATTCGAACTTTAAATGCTTATAAAAAAAAATCGTGCCTATGTATTTTCAATATTTTTCAACTGATGTTGTAACAATATATAAGAAAGCTTGTATTAAATTTTCAGACTTTTTGGCCCACCAAATAAAATTTTATTGACAATTATAAAAAAAAAAACTAAAAAAATTGAAAACTAAAAATGTCTGTAAACAGCTCAAAACTAATCAAAATATTTTCAAAATTGAATGGTGTATAGAAAATGAGAATATAAACATTTAGTGAAATTTTCATGCATCTACAATTATTCGTTTTTGAATTACAACCAAATAAGAAAAACGCTACATGAGAAATCGAGTGAATATCCTATGTTGTAAAATTATGAACTTAAAACACTCATAAAAATTTATTTTTAATTGCTTTTAGATATTTTATTTTTGATAAAAGTAGAAAAACTTACATTAAATCTTGTGTTAAAATTTAAAACCTTAGATTTAAAAAAAAAAATTGTTATGTATTTTTAACTCTAAATAATTTTCAAATTTTCGTCATTTTTACGTATTATGTCAAAATTTCAACTTTGAATGCTTAGAAAAAAAAATTGTGACTACAGATTTTTAATATTTTTCATGTGCCTTTGAAACAATATATTAGGAGCATTCTATTAAATTTTCAAGAATTTTTAACGAATAAATAAAATGTTATTGATTTTTTAAAAAAAAAAACCAAAAAGATTGGAAATTTAATATGTCTGTAAACAGCTCAAAATAAGTCAAAATATTTTGAAAACGGTATGGTATATAGAAACTGCTTACATAAACATTCAGTAAAAATTTCATGTATTTACCGTCATTTTTTTTTAGACTTACACCAAAAACCAAAATCGATTTTATCGAAAATCGATGTTGCGTAAAAATTCCCGTTTTTTCCTTAGTTTTCCATTTGTTTTTCACGGTACTTTTGAAAACTACTGGAAAATGTTTACTTTTGACCCCCCAAAGTACCAACTAGATTCACTTTCCTATCAGAAAAGGTAATATTGAAGAAAATCTGAGCACTTTTACTGTCCCAAAACGTGATGACAGACACAAAAAAAAAAATAAATAAAAAAAAAAACACATATCATTGTAAAACCAATACATTCATCGCTCCGCTCCGCCATCAAAATTGCTCCGCTCAGAATCTAAAATGTATCTGTTTTAAATGCTGAATTGGGATCTGATAAAAATAGTTAGAATTAAGTTTCTTATTTCAAAATAAGTATGATACATTTTTAGTACTTGAGTTAATTAGTAACTACTGTAAGATAAAATAACTTTATAATTATTCACTTGTCACATGAACTTGCTGTAAATATTTGCAACTATTTTTCAACTTGATCCACAGTAATACTGTGCATTTAATCTCTAGATGTTTTTTTCTTTAATAGTCGTAATAAGACAACGTCGAGTTGACTACAGATAAGTATAATTTTTGTATTTATACGCTTGAGAATATACTGCACATATTTTAGTCTGGTAGTAGGTACCTACTACGTGTGAAAACGACAAAATATACAGAAGGAAGTGTTGATAACAATAAAACAAAAAATAACATAATAGGTATGTTATTATATTATATTGTATTATATTTAGTTCACAAGAATTGTGCGTATAATTCAATAATAAGAGCATAATACTTTATGGGGACGAAAACGTCATTCGGTCATTTGGGCGAATTTAGATACCAATCATTCAATTATTTCAGCCAAACTATTTCTACCCGATACTGCACCGATATACCTGATGAAATATTTTTAATTTGAATGAAGATTTTATTACACGCGTGGATTTATAATTTTATAATATTATTATTTTACGCACACGTGTGCACCGATACAAATATACAACCATTTTACTATAATATTACATCCGTCACGATCACGAAGTCGGGTGTTCATCTACTACGCTGGTACCATTGAATTTTCTAAGACACGAAACAGTATTGTACACCGTACATGTGAGATTAGTTTATTATTTTATATAATTTCATCGAAAAACTTTATAGTAGGTAAGTATTAGTATTTAATAATATGTGCGTACATTATAATATTATGACGGAACAATGCGTAAATATTAACAGTACATCCGTTTCACGCTGTTTTACGCGCGCCCGTTAAGTATAAAATGCTTATTACGAGCGCGCTTGTATGGGTATACATTGGTATAAATACCTAGGTAGGTAAGTATACCTACGACTACGGAGTAACCACATAGCAGTGGATTGCGTGACCGAACCGTTAAACTTTTACAACAAGGTTAAACCGTTTCAGAGGATGAAACGTTGTGGTGACGGCGACGGCGGAGTCACTGAGAATATTGCTTTTAACTGTGGTCGATACGCAACGGGCTATGGACGCATATATATAATATTATGCACTGTACAATACTACAATCTGCCGTCATAAGACTATAATATTAAGTATATTATTGTTATACTGCCGTGGTCGCAGTCGACTTCAATTGCGAATTGAGGAGAAAATAATAATAATGGTACATTGGTACAGCGACAACGATAATAATTGTATACATTATAATAATATACACGAGACTTATTATTGTAGTCTCGCTAATAATGCAAGACGAACGCCATCAATTCGCACGATTTGTTCTTATTCGTTAATTATTATTTATTACGAATGCGATAAATTGCAGTTACCATTTTATAATAATAATTATTATTATTTATTATTACGATGAATGCCCAACAATGTCGATGAGCATCTATTTCATCAGTCTCCGTGTACCTAATAACGATATTTTAAGAATTTGAAACGTGATAGATCAAGTGAGTACTGAATACATAATTACACACAAACTCAATACTTATATAATATGATGTGAATAAAAGTAAAGATATTTTAAGATTTGGTTTATTATAATTTTTAGTGAATAAATAGTAAATAAATTATAATACTTAAATCGATGCTTTTTTATGAACTATAAATTATGAAGAATTTGGTGGTGCTAAAAGTACAATTTTCCGTACACCAGATACGAGCTTAAAGCTCAATAATTGGTATTCGTATTCGCTATTATTAATGTAATTTATTGTAACTATTCAATTGTAATTGATTGGCTGAATAAATAAATAAATAAATTAAAATTACACAAATCGCAGTTTTTATTTCTACAAATTCATAATTATGTCCACGGAAAATATGTATCCACATGATAATATCATTCAGTTAATATCATAATATTAAACAACATTAAGTAAAATTTAGAACAACAAATTAATTTTGTTTTATTTCTCCAAAGTTAAAACCAAAAATAAAATATTATAACCATGAAAACAAAATTTTAAATTATTGATGCAATTCCATAAATAATAATATAGGTACAATAACAAACTTTATCCATTTAATTTTAATATACAAATAAAATACTTTGCAGCAATGAAACGATCGTTTTTGCATTTATAATACATGCTTGCGTGTCAATCGTAAACACGAACACTTCTATCGAAGTTATTGATTCAAAACTTTAGGTCCCATTTTGTTTTAAATATTATAATATTATGCTCACTGCTGAGCAGGGCTGGACATTAACGAGTTAAAAAGTTAATTTAATTTAAACTTTTTACCTTAACTAGTTACTTTTCGATTTTCATTAACTTAACTATTAACTCACTAAATTTATTTTTTTATTAACGTGAAATTAACGGATTCATTTTTCATTTTAAGAAGTAAATTAATTATTTATTTATTAATTATTTATTTTTAATTTTATTACATTTCACTATTTCAATTTACATTTCGTTTTTATGTCAAAAAATATTTACCACGAATTGTTTAAAGTAAAAAAAATTGTACTTTTCAAATCTAACTTTTATGGAAATACTGTATAAAGTAGGAACACTAAGTCTTTATTTTAGTTTTGGGTTAGAAAAAAAATTAAGTACGGTAGCGTTGTATAAAAAAATTAATTTTTTTAACTTAATAAAAAGTTAACAAAAAGTGTGCATTGACTTTCAACTTTTTGTTATTGGTGCATATTAACTTAACTGAGTTTAAAAAAATCGTTAATTTGCCCAGCCTTGCTTCTGAGTACATTTCATATCCCTAAAAAATAAAAAAATAATTTTTATAGTTCTTTCCTAGCATATAAGTTCATTTCTAGCAGACAGTATAACAGTGATTTGATTGTTCTATAATATGACACGACCGAATGTTAATTTTTCGCCTTCTATCTCAAGAGAGTTTCTATTGTATGGTACACATAATTTTTTCAACTACTGTAGTTATACCTGTCATTCCTGTTTTCACTTCATATATTGTATGCAGTTTACTTGATCGTTTTGATTGTTTGATCACGATTATTATATGACGTTGTTGCAATCATATCAAATGAAGTATTTCGTTAGTAATCTTCACGTGACCACATTACAATGAGAATATAACAACGATTATTTTTAAAAATCACTGGTAGGACTTCGGAGGAGGTGGAGGAGGAAGAGTGTGAGTCAAATAGCTATATACTGTCAAAGTGTCAATAACAATCAATAAAACAGGTGTGATCCTATCAAAAAGCCAAACAGACCGTATAGATTGTTGGTAACTATTCTAACTTTCAAACACTTACAAATTGAGACTTAATTTATTTGATTTAAAAATTACTTATTTGAATATTAGGTGCCTATAAGTAGATTAATTGTAATATCAATTAAGTAGAACAAAATAGATCGGTGCATAAAATACTTTTCTAAGTTTCTATTTGATATTATTATTATTAATACAACTAATATAGAGTATATATATATATATATATATATATATATATATATAGGGTAAATGTGAACGTTTCTAATCGTATTTTAGAGGTGTTTACCTATATACTATACCTAATATAAACATGTAAGAAAATTAAATTAATTACCTGTTTAAAGTACAATCAATTTTTTCTAATTTACTCAAAAACATAGCAAACATGAGTTTAACGAATCACACCTTCTAACCTAATAAAAAATATAATAAAATTTGGCGTGTCAAAACTAATACATCCTTGATTTTTTTCAGAATTTAAAATAATTGGTTATTATTCTATATTATGTCTTGTAATTTTTCTTCGACTTCTTTAGCTTCATGTGAGTGCACTCTCCTTCCTGGGGCGGTTGTTCGGTGAAGAATGTGCATTATTCGATAGGTACGCGAACTAATCAAACCGTAATATTAATTTGAAAGGATAGGGAGCAAAAACCGTATTATTATCTTTGTAAAAGTGCACATGAGCATTCTATAGGAGTGAATATAAATTCGTCATGTGTATTCCGCAATTGAAGTTCTGTACAAAGACTCGGGCGGGTACAAAGAGGGTTTTTCTCACGACACATATAATAGCCAAGGACGATGAGATTAAACGCGAACATACCTACTATTATCGTGTTTTTAATAAATAATATACTCGATAAAGTGATAATAATATTATCGTCTTTGATATAATTTGAAAATTAAATATTAATTATTGTTACTGACATTTCACAATATAGTACCTTTATGCTTCTGTAAAGGCATACATATTATGTTTATTATTGATTTTTGAAACGTTTGAGTAGGTAGGTATAACAGCAGTAGGTTGTAAGTAAATTCATATTCAATAAGACAACACTATTATAACAAAATTTAATTTAATTTAATAACTATGACAATACTGGGGATCCAAAAATTAATATCTTAGATAATGTAAAAATCTGTATTCGGTAGCTATTTTAAAGACACTTAAAAGACAATTTTAGAAACAATAAAACAAAAATACCGGGAATGTCACTATATGTGGCGTTGCTATAATATAATAGGTGTAGAGTGTACCTCATCATTGAGAAGAGGTCACCATAATGGACGTGGTAAATTTGAAATCAACAAACACACATCACCATTGTAAAATTGCTCCGTTCAGAATCTAATATGTATCAGTCTTGTGGTTTAAAATTTGATATAAGGCGAAGCATTTACGTTTAAACCAAACAAGTATTGAATAATATTAATATTATTTGTCATTGTTATTTGTAAATATACTTATTAAAAATAAAGTATAACGCTTTGTATAGGATCTTCATAAAATATTTATATATGTATATCCCATACAAAAATGTGGTAAATTTAAATTTATAAACTAAAGTATGAACCATTTAGTAACTGTCAAATATTGACTAAATTAATTTGCAATATTATGAACTTGATTAATTTTAATGTTTCATAATAATAATCGCACGTATAACCATAATCAGAATCTAATTAAGAGATTATTATTTAACATGATGTAGGTACCTACCTTCTATTTACCGATCCATATATTTTAATATTTTTTTGTATTTTATCAATATTCTTCATTCTTAATTTAAGTAACGTTCATTGCTACATATAACGTAAATTATTTTCTGTATGTACAAGGTTTACGTTAAAAGGTAGTATTAAAAATGCATGTATTATATTGCAATAAACTTCGTGTTATATTATTATAATATGTTTTCGTTATTGAAATATTAATTTTTGTAGTTAATATAAAATTCAACTCGATACCAAATAATTTGAACACATTTTAATAAAATCTTTTCCTAAAAATAGCAGAAAGCCCAACCAATAATAATAAATTCGTAAATACTGACGTTTCAAATAACATTAAAATTATTGTTAGACTAACATGGAATACGATATTTCATATTATTATATAAACACTTCAAATACGAATAAAAGTTCTATACAAATGTATTAAGGTTTCAAAATTGATAAAAGTTCAGAGTACGTTACCAGTGCGCCATTTGATACGCTCAAGGTCCTTTTTAGATTTAATTAATTCAGAATTTAAACGAGAATATCCGAGTGGATGGGTGTCGAGCACTCGCGTTAAGTCAAACACACGCACCTATATATATACATATTTATACGACCTAACTTACGGTGGTTAGTAAGAGGTACCTACTACCTAAAATGTTTAATGTTTAGGTACTGTTGAAAATTAATTCGTTGTCGAGCATTAAAACAACTGTTTGGTAGAAAACATACCGAAAACCACGACACTGTCTGGAACAGTGCACGCTCATATTATTATGATAATTTTGGAATTCCTTATTTTTTTATTATATTAGTTGGTGGATATCAGGTCGGTCAGGAAAAATAATATAAATAATAATATTATGGACGGTGGATAAATAAAATATAATTTTAATTATTAACGAGTACAGACATATGCGTACAATACGAGGGGAACGAGTATACTATATTATTATGAGTGCAAATGGCATATTATATACGATTTAATAGGTATAATGTAGTTGCTGAAATAACAATATTATGCCATATAGCGATAAACGAGGAGAATAATTTGTGTGGCTTACCTCTATGTACCGGAACTACCATTGACGGTATTCGTATATCATTATGCGTAGGTAGTATAATAATATTGTGAACCACGTGTACAAATATAAAACGGCGTTCTGGTTTTATTATTAAAATTAAAATGCACGCGTGCTGGTGGACGTTATCAGATCAGGTCACACGATCGATCTCCGTGTACAAAAAATAAATCGTATATTATTCTATAGGTGGATCTATGATAAAAACAAAATAACAATAACTCCGTACAATACTGTATGGACGTCATTTTTTTTTTTATGTGATGGTCATTGTTTTGATCGTGACGAGACACATAGGTAACATACGAGAATGCGACGCTCGTTTATCTAGACAATGATGATTATTGGTGTGTCGTCAAACTTGTAGTCCTGTTCCAATCAAAAGGAAAAAGGATAACGTTTATCGTGGGCGGGACATCATGCCACAAGATAACGAGTTTTAATAACCTAACTACCTATAGGTTTTATAGACTGTATAGGTAATGCGTGTAGGAAAAACAGATGCAGAGGCCGGTAAAAATGTGATTGTGCCATTTGAGAAATGAAAATAAAAATATACAACGGAGGAAGACTTGAATTTTATAAATAAAAATTACCTAGGTACACCGATTTGAACAAAATATCATACAAATAATAAAATTAATACCTACATAGTCATAAGGTATTAGTTATTAAGGCATTCTCAATCACGAAATGTTAGGTGAAAATGCTGAAAGAACTGACAAATATAATGAAGTATGGAGAATTTTTGTTAAGATATAAGTATAATTGCGATTTACGAGTAAAAAAGTGAATACAGATTTCCATTTTGGTTCATATATTTTCTTAAATAAATATTTACAAACAAATTTATACAACCATTATTAATTAGCTGTTTTTTTAGAAAATTTTAATAATTTTAATCCAGCTAATAAAGAATACTTTTATAATAATGTTTTTTAAATAATAATAATAATAATAATAATAGTAAATATTATATTTTTCAGGAGTTAAATTCTTAAAACTTATAAAAACAATATTACTAGTAACTAGTAACAATGTTACTATATTACAAAGGTTTTTTTATTGCGAGAAATTATTTTATATTTTTATGGTAGGTAATAAAAAATTTGTTCAATTTTATATTATTCAATATAAGTACAACTTATTTGATGTAGGTAATAACATAATTAATGGGTGGCAAATAATAATTAGATCCAGGATATGCCTATAAAAAAAAAACAATGCAGTTTATCTATTGTTATAGTTTGTTAAGTTTCACAAATATCTTTTCAAAAATTATAATATAAAATTTACCTATATAGGTACATTCAAAAAAGTTTTTATTATTTTAATGTTTTCTTTTTATTCTTTTAAAAGTTAATTTATATGTTTTTAATATTTATTATAAAACTTGTACTCAATCGTGTATATTTTATTTACGAATTTTATATAAGTTTAAGATATCCTATAATATTTTTAGTTACTTTATCGTTGTACTTATGTAGGTATAAATATGCTAAGTAGGTACTCACTATTGACTTAACAAAATCCAAAAGCATAATATGCATATCATTAGAAACTAATAGCTAAGATAAATAGACATTTAAAATTTAAAACAGAAACAAGGACCAAAATTATCACACTGGATTTGTTTTAATATTTTGTTATTCAGCCAGGTTCACGAGTTCAACAACCTGATTGTATTCAGACAATGTGCATAAGCTACAAAAGTAAAATCCATGGCCCCCGTGGCATGACCACATTTTATTTACCTGTCCAACGCACACATATTTTAATAACTCCCCCTCCCCACCATAATACATCTGTATCCTTATTTATACACACCAGCCCGTAATTTAACAACGAACAAATTTTTAACCAAGATTGCTGCATAACATATTGCTATGTGCAGATTTGTAAAATATCCATACTTACATAATTTGTAAAAAAAACCAATTACTTTATTGAAATCCAATAATGTTTTAATTAAATTTAAAACAAAACCTTAAGACACCATAGAACAGTAAAACACATTCAAATAATAAATGAATAGTGTAACATCCTAGCTACAAGAGTAATAATGTGTATACCGTATACGTATAACAATGTAGAAATACTCAAAGTCAATTTGTTAAATGTCAAATTTACGAACAGCATTTCACGCATTTTATGTTTATTTTTCTTCGTTAAAATACTATTTTATATTGCTACTTATTTAGACCCAAAAAACTAAAAACCAATTCGTTTTCGGGTTTCATTTTAAACAAAACAGAAAATGTCAAGAAGTTTAAGTAGAAATTTCTTGTGACAACTGAAATTGCTAAAAAAAAATCTTCGTTAACTCCATGTTAAAGACCTAATGTGTAAAATAAACAAACATTTGAAAATACGTGATATCATCAAGGTTAAGTAATCAACTATCATACTGTAATTATTGTTTATATTTTTATAAATAATATTCAAAGAGGAGACTCATATCGACGACATACCTACCTACTGTACTGAATAAACTTAACTCGGTAATAATACGCACGTTTCAATTCCATTTAATAAAAGCAAACATTTAAAAATAATATTTTTTTCTTTTGACTAAATTTTAAGTTTAGTTTTTACTTTGAGGGATGAAGGTAAAAATGTCACCATACTTTTCTTAAGAACCGGACAACAATAAAAATTTGAACTGAAAACTGTAATATTTTCGCAACACCAATTTTTTACAAAAGCGATATCATTATAATTCAAGAATGATTAAGTAACGTAAGGTACTTGAAATGTTTACCAAATACTTTGGCTAGTTTTAAGCAATTTACCAATATTGGGAATTTTCAACTTTTTTTCTATAAATGTTGCAGCAACTTTTATGTTCTGTCAAAATTCTTATAAGCATTGAATACAAAGTTCTTCAAAATTTGTTCTTATTCTAGAATTAAAAAAATATATAAGACATGGAAAGTATGGAATATATATACAATATGTATTCACAAACATTTAAAACTACTAACATATTTTGACGTACCTAGGTACCTATTTTTATAATATGTGTTTATTATGATACCCCTCCCCGTGTTCGAACACTAGCTAGTCCTTTACATAATATGTCGGTGCATTAAAAAAAAAGTTCTATAAACTTTGATAAGTTGAGTGACGAATTTACAAATGGGGTTGTCCAAGAGTACCGCCGGACCCTCCCACAGTCATTGATATATGTATTTAAAAATATAAAATTAAGCAATACTTGTTTTTAATAATATTAATACCTTTAAAAAACATATTATTTTTCAGGTTACTGAAGTTTATTTTATCCACCACTAGATACGCCGAAAAATTTGCAACAAGTATTTTTCAAAAAAAAACTAAATATGATTCATGGAATATTTATTTATTAGGTATATTTGAATGTAATCTAAAAATTAAATATTTTTTAAAATTATAAATGATATTAATTAATTTCACACTTAGGAATAAAGTTTAGAATTTATAGATAGTATGGCTTAGAAACAATTGATCTGTACGTATAATGCTAAAAATACTGATTAGTTACGTTCAATTGTATGTCACATACCTAAATCTCAAAATATTACATTTGTTTTTTATTTATTTTTATTACATAACATTTTGAAGTATTGCACAAAAAGTTTTAAATATGCTTGATGCTTGTTTTTAATAATGTATTAAAAATTTAAAAATTTAATTTAGTTAAATAAAATTATAAATGATTATTTTTTTTTAACGGGTTCACGATGTTACCATATATTATTAATAAATATAAAAGTTACGGACATCATTTATAACTGTCCCTTAAGTCAATTGTCACCCATATCCTTGACCTAAATACTTGATTCTATAATATTAATGGTATATTTTTAATAAACTATATTTATATTTAATGAATATACCTAGCTAACTATTAGTCATCGAATTGGTCATTTTGGGCGGAATTAAAACATCTTCGAATACTATTCACTATTTATTAAATTAATGATCTGTTTACTACAGTGAAATAATATTATAACTCATACCTTATAAATATAAAGCCTACATTTTTTAATCTCTTATGCGGCTTGGTTGTCAAGATACTCGTCTAGTTCTAAAACTTGAGCCATCAGTTATAATATATTTACTATATAATAGAACTCATAATTCAAAAATGATTTATAAGGATAAAAATTGTAAAAATTGTAATTTTATAATGAATTTAAATGCATTCATAATATTTAATACTTTATGAAATAGGCAGTTAAAACGATAGTATGCAACACATTATCTCAAATTATTTATTGAATCAATACAATCAGTCAAGGATTATTAAAGCTATAAATAGATTACCATACATTGCGATATAAAATGTATGATAAGAAAATATAAGAATGAATATGAAATTGTGGAAGGGAAAAATCGATAAAAATCGGGTACAGAGAGATACAGTACGTTGTTAACTCTTTAATATATAAACAAAACATCGTCATCGGCGCTTGAAAATAAATTATTTGAAAAGATATCCAGTTTGAATTTATTATAGTTCAAATTTTAAATATGTCAGTCAGGTTCATGGTTTTCTAAAAACTACTTTAACATGGCTACAAAATATTTTAATGAGGATGCTAGAAACAATTTAAAAAAGCTTTAAAGATATTTTTTCAACGAAAAAATATAAATATATGTAAAAATAAAATAAAAATATAATATGTATATTTGAATGTACTTATAATGAGTGTGCATTACGCATATTTTGTGATTAGTTTTTAAATTGACAGTCATAATTATACTTAAATATTCATCACATTATAGAGATATTTTATTTTTAGTTCATAGCCTTATGTACTAAATTGTTAATATTTGATGTAAGTGCATCAAGTTTTTGTTATCTTGATTGGTAGTGACCATGTTAAAAATTACAAATTACATATAATATTTAGTTTTAAATTTTAAACTACAACCTACATAATACATAAATTAAAACTGATTGAAATTCCATGATTTACTCTACTTGGTCCCTTATTTTACAGTTTTATTCCTATATTTTCAAATAAATTACATCAATAATTTGGATGACAGAAAATCTTTTAAAAAAAAAAATGAAAACCTAAAAACTATCGTATCTTATGGTCCTAAAAATATAAATATTATCATAGACAAATTAATAGGCAACTCCAAATAGATTCTTATAATCGTATTATATGATATTTATAATTTTACAAAACGCATAATATTTCCGTCATAAAATATTTAATAGAGTCTGACCTTATTAATTATTAGTAAGTGCCAGTGGCGTTTTCAGGAATTTTTAATGGGTGGGGGAGAGGAGGGTTGAGGATAATGTCTAGAAACGTAAAAAAACGGCCATGGGGGGGAGTTAAAACCCATGCCCCCCCTTGAGTACGCACATAGACTAAGTGTATTATTAGGTATTTATCTATTTATGTTAAGCATGTCCATTGTCCATAGTTGATGTTAAAATTATCACAATTTCAACAAGATATAATATTTACTAATTTAATTAATTTTAATATTAATATTTGTAAATAAAACCTTATTGTAGGAACAACGATTTCACAACCCATTGTACAAGGATTTTAGTTCTTAATACAAAACATGCACGATATTCCCACAACCATTATATTAATCAAATGTATATTAATTTTCAAAAAAATATAAATGTATTATATAAGAAAAATACAAATTTGCCACTCATCAATCATAGTGTTCTAATTACATATTAATATACTCTATGATTGAATTCTGTTTTACACATATAAAAAGTATTATGATATGGTAGGTAACGGGATTTAATGCTATATTAAATCATAAAAACATACCAATAACTATATTATTATAGTTCTAGGCTTCTAGCATACCAAAAGTATTTTTTATCAGGTAGAGTAATTTCTAAGCGACATATAAGGAACCTATATAATGTTATGAAATAAAAACTGTTAAACAATTATACATTAAAATACTATGATTATCTATACTGGTTATTGATACTATGTAATCAACTCATAAAATAATTACGTGTCCATTAAACAAACGACAATATTTTAATGAGTCACATAATGAATCACGGTCAATGAAAAATATTCTTTAGATATTTTATTTTTATGTTTACCCACCGAGTTCATTTTTATATCGAAGTAACGTAATTATTATTTAAAAAATTATTCTGAAATGTGAAGAGCTGTCAGTGACCGACCAAATAATTTTGATAAATATATTCGTAATTATAGATTTTAATATATACGAGTATATACAAATTGTAGGAAATATAAGTATTATATATCCAGTATAAGACTTACAAGCTAACAAAAAATGATACACACAAATATACGATTATTACTTAAATAAGATTCAATTTTTAAAAAAAAAAAATTGTTCATTATAGGTACCAGTTACAAAAAACGGAAATAATTTACTTTAATAAATTGTATAAATGATTTTATTATTACTTTGTGTATTGCGTTTTATATTATAAGACACACAATTTAAATTATAAGAATTTTAGGATTTCATTGTTTTCATTTAAAGTATTAAGGAGTAAAGATTCCCGAAAAACTATAAAAATTACCATAAAATTTGTTCTAGACAATACCTAATTATTGTTTGTCAGGAAAAATAAAAAATTGACCTAGTTTGATAAAAATTAATGTAGGTATAATGTATATACGTATACTTAATACATTAGATATAATATAATATGTCCTTGAATTTCACGATATACATGCACAGACTAGTGAAGTAACAATTGAACATTTTAGCAATTAGACTAGTTTTATTCAATCAAACACCCTTGTATTTGATGTGGAGCTGTGTAAAACTCCTCACATAATAAAGTATAGTTACCTACAGATTGAGTTTTTAGTTAAGCAATTAAATATGTACTTTTGTCTATAAATCGGCAAATCCCGCTAATGGAGGTCATGAAATTCGGCAAACGTATCTATATTATCCCGGTTCCCGACTTTTTCCAAGTTTGAGTTCATCATTAACTATCATGATCATATCCGCTTATAAAAATAAAAATAATTTGTTTAAATTGACTACTTTTATTTGTTTATTAATACAATATACTAAATCAAAATTTCTGTTAATAAAAATAAAACATACATATTATGGGAATTCCTACTATTAAATAAAATATTTAGTCATATATTATGAATACGTTACGTATATAGATGCTCGATATAGCTTAAAGTGTTTCTTATTTTATTCACAAGAACATACCTCACTAAATAATTTTTAAGAATTGTATCATTAGCACTTTATAAATTTAAAAAATATTATTAATTGATTAATTTAATTTAAAAAACTGTGTAAATTAGGTGATAAATATTTATTCACGAGGTAATACAGTATCAAATTATAGTAGCTAGGCACCTTTTTGCTCATAACGTGACGCCTATTCTATTGGTGAATATTTTATATTTATTATTTATTAATTTACTGAAAATAAAATATATAATGCATTCAAGTAAAAATATATTAATATATGTTAAAATATATAGAATAAATCGTCGATTAAACATTCAGAATTATACTTAAATTATTATATAATCATTAAGAACCAAAAAATATATTGCACACAAGAAAATTAATTTTGTTTGAAAGACGATGAATAATTTCTCTTTGTTTGTTCAAAGGGACTCATATTTTAGTAACCAATAAATATTAATGTATGGTCCCATTAAATCGAAATAATAGAGTCGATGAAAACTGTCAGAATAAATTGGTTTATGCGAATTTATTTAAAGCTGGGCGAATAATATAAACTTTTTGTATGAAAGTTATTGATTGAAATACAAATAATTTTTATTGCCTGTCGATATGCTAATCATGTTGTTTGAGATTTTAAACAATTCCATAATAAAATGGCTGACAGATAAGAATAACGATAATGTTGTTTCCCTGCAAGAAAGGGTTTTTGGAAGTTTTGCGAGGTGAAATGACTTATTAATCGTCATAATAATAATGTTTCAAACAATAAATGTATCTCACAACTTGAATAGTAGGTAGGTACTATCATAATATATTACATGAATAACTATGTTTAAAAATCATAATAATATTTAATAATAATTAATTTAACTGAATTTCTACTAAACTTTTACATAATATAATAATTTATGCGTTACAGGTACGGATAGACATGGGCCCGATAATATGTCTACGATTATATTATTATAAAATGTAAATGAACTATGTATATTGTGTTAATTTTTGTTAATAATGTATTAATACACAACTCAGAAGGAAACTTACCTTGAGGATTTTCGTAGTAACCCCATAATGGCAATCCAACAGCCGCCGCGGCTAATGCAAAACAGGTGAACCCTAGGAATGCCACCCCGGACGAATACAGCGCTTTACTTTTGTTTGGATCAGCCATTTTACGCCAAACCACATGATGTTTCCCGACGCTTCTTCGCCAGCCTCGCACACAAAACTGCAGTCGGTGTCATTCAGCTGTCCGATTTTCTCCACGTCCATCCATCCATTTTTTTAGAATACACTTCAGCCATATCAACCGCCTGTACGTTGGTTATCATCTAAAACAATAAAGTTACTGTTGTTAATATGCGTTTCTAAGTACATAGAATTCATGTTTTCGGTTAGGTATAGACAATCTAGGAAATATTTTCTTTGCTAGTTTGTCGAGAATGTGTATGCCAGTTATTATGAATTTATGTAATGATAAATTATCATTGTTAGTGATATAATTAAATATTATTATCAACGTAATACCTGGGTATCTGAATTTACCTGCGTAATTAAAAATGAAACAAAGTTGCAATCGTTACATTCTAATGAACATTAAAATATGAAATAATAACAATACAATAATTGTCTGGTTACATCTAACATTTTCCCTATTATTATTTGTCAAAGATTTTCAGAAAAAATAAAAAAGTTGTCTCCGATAAGTCACTTCGGTTTGATGTAGGTCTGTGCGTGGTGTAGTATAATATGTACTTACTGCTTATTATACATTGCATATGCCTACACAACATTATCGACGCTCTCTACATCACGCGATCCCCGGAACTGGTTTTCACTCTTTATTGTATGCATTTTTATTTTTTCATTTATTTTATTCACAGCCATTATAAATATTCCCCTCACCAACATGGCGCAATGTCTTCACATATACTACCGATATCTCTGAGAATAGTTGCTGTAGCTGCTGTCGTTTATTAAGTAAAAAATATATTACAGGGAACTAGCATCGTATCACAGTATAGGCGATGGCGAAAGAGTAATGAGTTATTTTAGTTCCTACCTATAATAATATATTATACATAATTTAGGTACTCGTATAATTCTGCAATACCCGCGTGTACATAATAAATCCCATATCTGTGTTATTAATTGTATATGTAGGTACATCATTGACCACGGTTAATTCATTTTAGTAAAGTATTATTTTTAAGTTTATCAGGCACTCGAATAAAAGAAAACAAATATGCCTAACACTGTTTTAAGTTAACGGTTACTGTAGGAAATAACTGTTTTTATACACAAAACCTGTTCCATTAAAAACTATGGCTGAACGTAGGTAGAATATTTTTGTGTATTTTACAAAGAGATTTGAAAAAATGTTTACACAAAATACACGGCGTACGAGTTATTTGAAAAAACCACGTTTAAATATTATATGACAATTTTTATTAAACATGATATTATTAGGTACCTATCAGCATTCATGATTTAATGTAATTAATAAGCTAATTAAAATTTTGATAAAAATTAATGTTCATTGCACATATTATTATGAACACCAAACAAAAAGTATTTTTATTTTGAACTATTAAATTTAAATTAAATAATATAATACTATAAACTATAACTTCTTATATTTACCTAGTAATATAAATTCATAAAAAAAATGAAGTATGAAAATACTTAGTAAGAACACCCTGTATAATGTATAACTATAATAATAGTCAAGCGTTACAAAAAAAAAAAAAAAAATAGACGTGTGCGACGACGCGTTTGGTCTGTAGCCACTGTTGGTGAAAGTATTTTTTAATAATATGCTCGTGCGCCATTCATCAAAACAGAATCATAAAACGACCAAGACGACGAGGACAAAGACAAAATTTGAACACATGTTGTATATATAAAAGTAAAATATTATAATTTCACACAAAATAGACGATCTAGAAGCTAAAGTTGACATTGATATTTATTATTTATATAGGTATAAAGGAAACATTTAAATTATAATTAAGATTTAAAAATGTAACTAAATGCAACGTTAGAAGAGAACATTACATACACACACGTAATTTTAGTGTTAAAACGAGTGCGAACAACTTGGTAATATTTATTTATAATATAATGACAAAATGTCCTCATAAATAAAAAATAATTTTATTTGTAATGTATTTTATTTTTTGTTTTAAAGAATTATTTAAACTAAACATTAAAAAAAAACCAAACAGTAAACATTTTCAGAGTTTTAAGTTTAGTTTAATACAAACATTGGGTTTTAAAAAATATATAAATGACACAGATAAACTGTTCTCTTATATCTATTTATACTAAAATGTTGTTATTAAATTAAACATTTTTACTACTAAAATGTAGTATATTCTTAAAAATTTGTTTTTATATATAACTGTGTGAGTCGAAGTTACGCAATAATACTTATATTATTAGTACTAATATGAAACAATTTATAAATTGACCAATAATGAAAAAATATTTGGTTGTTGAACTACAGTTTTTCTTAAAAATACGATAGAACTGATTATTTAAAACTTCTTGCAAGATGGTTAGTATGACAAATTGGTGATACCTATGATTAATTATATGATATTTTAATTATCTATGACCACCAAAACATATGCTTGAATGTAGACATTTTTATTGGTAGATTTACAACAATATTGTATTGCATTTTGAAATTAATGAAAACAATTTTTAAATTTTGATAAAATCAATTATAATATGTATTAAAACATCAGTTCATTACTATACATGTCATTCATTTAATATAAATTTATTAATACAATGACAATTATGTTATCATTAAGTAAATAAATACGATTAGGTAAAACGATAAAATTATAATGCAAGATTTAACATCTACATATTTATTTTTCTTGTTGGGAAAAATATAACGGAGTAAGTACAATATATTTAAATTTAATTATATGGATTATTTTTATTTTTTTGAGATAGAACTAGAGTAAAATACTTGGAAATAACAAAATTACGACATAACTTGAAATTAGTTTATGATGGTATATTGATACCTAACAACTCTCATTACCTATTCCAGTTTAGAATATGTTTTACTTAGAAAACTGTTTTGAATATAATTTAAATGAGTGAGTTAATTTACATGCTGGTTTCCGAAGACAATAAAATTGATCCTCTCTGACACATTATAGGCGCGTGCAATTATAGGGTCTAAGGTACATTTTAGTAATTTGACCCGACGAGTGTAATTTATTAACCCCAACCCACTTCCAATGACATGGTTAATTGTCTATATAGTAGGTATACACATATATTAATGTAAGCGATGTTTCGTTATATAGCTTCAAATGCTAATTAATTATTATAACCACTATTTTCTGTTTGTACTGAATAGTTTGTAACCAAATATCCAAGAAACGATTGTCTCCTGTCGTTAAATACCGATGATCAAACCCAATAGGTATATTTCCTTGTCGTATTGTAAAAGGACCGAACATTTATTTTTACGTTGCATACTACAACGAGTTTTATGGAGTAAGTAACTACACCTACGAGTGATGGCCATATAGGTAATAGGTATGTTTCAAACATTAAAATATACAGTTTGAAATATTACGTATTGCATTGCACTATATATAGACCAATTTTAAATGTGGATATATAAGTAAAAAATAATTTACTACCTAATATGTTTTACTCTATTAAATACCCGTTTACATCTCAGTCATAATTTATGAATAGTAATAATATGCTTTATTCTTAAAAACAATAAATGTTTAAATCTTGATTAACATGTATCACATTGCATAGGTATTATATTAGTTAGGTACTTAGTATTTATTATTTATTTAACGATTTAATAATATTATGTATGTTTAATATTTTTGTTTTTAATTTCATATTTATTTACTTAATTATAATTATTAACTATCAAATATTATAATTATAATTCAAAACAAATTAAATGTATTTAATTTATAGTTTAAATTCATATAAAGCTAATTGGATATATTTTACTATTTAATTATTTATAGATATCGAATTATTTATATGATATTATTGTATGGCTATGACCTATTTAATGTTTTGACCAAATTTCTTAATCAATAAAATGTGTATTATAAGATCTTATAAAAAAGAGATTCGTATCAAGAAATGTATCATTATTATAATTATTCTATTATAATATTTGTTTATCACAAAAAAAAAACTCATGATTCATGAATGACCTACTATTATCTTTATGAAAAAAAGTATAAACATTACAATTGTTGATACTAACCTAATTAGGAAGTTATTTTATTACTGATAAGTGATAACAATAATTATTCAGAAGAAACTATTTCAATACTAAAAAATGTATTAAAATTGGGAATTTAAAATTTATAATATTACGAATAAATTGGACGTAGGTAATGGTATAATGTTTGGTGATATTACCATCGTTAAAGTAGTCTTTAAAGCAATTTACGAGGATGATTGTGGCATTGAAATAAATCTTATAATAATTGTCCTCAATTTATAGGTTGTTAAACCCATATGCAAATTATGAACAGAACAAATATAGTCCAATCAGAGGCGAAAATAAATAAAATGATATATACTAAACACTGCTTAAACAAACATGAATACTTGGCTGTCTACTAAGTACTAAATAGTCCATTATATTGATGAGGTTAACTTTTAAACTTTAATGATAAGTTATTTACTCAAAAAATAAAGATATTAATGATTTCAGATGCATATTTTTTTTATTAACAATAATTGTTAATTACAATGATTCAATACTCTATTTATTACTAAACATGTTTATATCAATATTTATGGAAACAAAACTAAAAAAAATCAAAAATGTCTTATGCCTAAAATTATAGGTACTTAAAAAGACTACAAAATATTTTGAAAATTTAATCGTGTGTAGAAAATGCTGATACAAAAATTCCGTGAAAATATTATGTAGGTATTCACTGTTATTTTTCTTTAAATTATACAACAAAAAATAAAATAGTTAGTTTACGGGTAGTCAAAATTAATTACTTTCGTTAAGCTTTTTCTTTTAATACATTTAGACAATTTTGTATTAAATTTTCAAACCTTAGATGTAAAAGAAAATGTTTATGAACTTAACTCAAAATAATTTTCAAATGTTCGTAATTTGGCGATTTTTGTCAACATGTTGTCGTTGGACACTTAATTTTTTTAAATTTACAGTATTAACAACTTAAAAAATTAATAGTTATGGATTTTACTGTTTACTAATAATTGATATATCTATTTTATACATTTTTTTCCCGTAACCCCCTGCATGAAGAAATCCTGTGAACAGGCCAACTATGATATTTGTTGAATCATGGAACTGTTTCTTATAAATATATAAATCAATATAAATATAAACTATATTGGTAAGTAATGTACTACCTATCAAAAATATTTAGTTTATTAGAAGTTAGAAGGCCTATTAAAATTAAATATAATGTTCAACAATTATAGTCATAAATTGATATTATATGGTTTTAAATTGTATGATATAAATTATTATTAATTAAGATACTTTTTAAAAATAATTATATTGAATTCATATATTTTAATCAAAATTATTTAACTCAGGTTGTCATTAAATGCATCCTTAGTAGTATAACTATAAATTATAGTTTTAAATGTCTACATAATCGTTTTAATATCATGTTATATGAATGATCAGTTATTCCAAAAAATAAAAACACAAACATCTCAATTGACAATTATGTTACTTACTGTTGGTCGGAACCAACTCGATTACGTAAACTCGGTCGAATATCATCCGTATTGTGCGTGTATAAACGATTCGCGCCAAATTATCTAGTTACCTAACCCCAATGTAACCAAACAAACGTAACGGTCACAAGTGAATAGCTACCTAAAAATATTTATTTGGTCTGGTGGTCAGTATACGTTTGTTGTAAGCTGTAAACAATATTAAAAAAAAATAATATTTTATTAATGAAGAATGAAGAAATGCATCATTTAACCACCAGGCCAGTGTATAGTGACCATCTTTATTGAAATTGTATTCGTACAAAAATTCTTCAATTAATTTATTCATCTGCCTCATTATATAGTTATTGTCAATTTACTCATGAAAAATAATAGGTACCTTTCAACCTTTGATATAAATTACAATATTACCTTGTAAATATTAAAACAACACTGCAGTACTTATAAAAGCATATACTTAATTTTCTTAACCTTTTGTTTGATTAATTTCAGTCAGAATCATCAAACAAAGATAAACACTTTGAAATATACTTATAATAAGAAAAATATTTTTGATAGTATTTAAGTGTAGGTATCATATTTATAACTGAGTTTTAAAAAATAAATACTGTGTACTTACCTAAATATATATTTTTATGTTTTATAATATTATATTATTATTGTTCAATAGGCTTGTATTTTTTCATATTCCTCTCTCATCTTACATTTATTTTGATTTCCTTGACTACCTCAATCTAGTTTATTTTATTCTATTACTTATTGTTAATTTTAAAATACCTCTATAATATTATAATTTATATTCTTTTGTCAATGAATTAATTTTATCGCGTTGTACATCCGTCCAAATATTTAAGTTTCACTCGCAATTCACATTGTTGTTGTAATATTATAATATATGCCATATAAATGGTATCACATAAAAATAGTTGTATTATAATCACCTTGTTATATTTTTTATCACGATTTCCTTGTCAATTATCAATATCCAATATTATTGACCGAAACCATTCATGCAATACTTTAGTAACAAAATTAAATTATATCATATAATATATATTATGCATTAGGATTTGGGATGGATCAAAATTTAATATAATATATTTAATCTCCTGTTTAACTTTTAAAAATTAAATTGTCAGTTACTATCAGATATTGGAAACATTTAACCCTATAGAATCAACCTTAACGATGTGTTTTATATTAATAATTTAGATGGTTGTCCGATAGTTTAGTTTATAACATTAAAATATGAAATAAAATGTACCACTGTTATAAAATACTGTTATAGGTACTTTTGTTCCTAAAAATGTGGTATCCGTAAATAATAACAAAGTATTTTAAAAACAATATCAAATTTAGGTGTTAGGTATTCGTATATAATATTGCATTGATTAGAACCTAAACTGTAAGTGGTTTAATACAATAATTATAACAATAAATAATACTTACTAATCAAATAATCACAAATATTTAGTTAAATATTGCTTTTTTTATGTTAAACAAAAATATTTTAATTTGACATAATTTTGAATTGGTTTTTTTAATAGAATGTCGTTTACACTAATAAACTAACAACTTATATAAGTTAATAGCTAATGAGCCATAACAAGGAGAACAATGAGTTAACGCTTTTTTTATTCAATTTAATGTTTTAAGCTTATAATACATAGGAATATGACATTATTGAAAATATATTATTTGAATATTATTGTTTTAATACAGGTTTAGCGAGTTTAATAATGTATGCAATCCTATAAATAGATACAGAACGTAATAATGCTGTAAACTATGTAATTTGTATATTGCATCGCCGTACTATTATTTAATTTATTTTTTTAGAATACGGATATTTAAAATAAATAGCTTGTATGGTAGATATACAGGACGTGACAGGGCGTAACAAAACTAAAAATTCGACTTAAAAATAATGGTTCAATTGTACACTATTTGACGGTTTTACAACGAACGGATTTTAACACGTACCTGTGAATACTGCACTATACGTCAGACACGTGCAATAGTGTGTAGGTATATACATTTGCGTGTATCGTGCGGACACCTATAAAAAAGCATAAACGGTCGATTTGCAAAAAACAAAAACCGATGATGTTGTTGCAGATGCTTCAGTGTTTGCGTATGACCGGTAAAGGGTAATCAATAACAAATTATTTAATAATGCATAATAATATTATATTGGAATTTTACGGAGGTCCGATGTGCGTGCGGGCGCGACGAAACCTGTATTATTAGCTATAGGTAGGAACCTAACTATACAGTACACGTGTGTTATAACGACGAGGAGTGGACTCTTTTTTTTTTTCTCATTCCGTACGCACCATGACCAGTGGGACCACTATATACGTCGATAGACGTATACCTATATCGAATATATTATCGTTTTACGTGTTGCAAAACTAGTGGACGACTAGTGAGCAGGGTCAAGCGCGTCGATGTGTTTTGGGAAAAGAGTGACTTGGTGACGTTGGTATTTTTTATTATTATTATTTATTTTGTTTATTTTTTGGTTTTTAACGCAATTGATTAGCAGTAGGAAATCGTTGCGAAGGACGGTGGTACGCTCCCGCCCACATGCACACACAAGCGGACCACATATTATTTTATAAGCGACTCGGACGCTACGCGCGCGCGCACACGTCAAACACTCACACAGACAAACGCACACACACACATACACACACACACAAACGTTTGTCCGCGACCCGCCGGTTGGCATGGAAATTTGAAACGCAACGCTCGTCGGTGCGAGAAAACTTTTTCCAAATTTCACAACAGAAAAAAAAACCTGAGCGGACGTAATGCGTTTATGCGTACTATACAACTGTACAAGCTATAAATAGTTTACATTCTATTGTGTACCAGGTACTTGCCCCGATATCATTACTTAATACAATAATTTTTTTTTCGCCTACATATGATAACACGTATATTATGTAAATGCGTACTGTAGTGATGACACCGATATTATGCGTGAGATGTTGATAGTAATTTTGTCAAATAGGCGTATTAAAACCATAGGTGCCATCGATGTATCATCATATAATCGTGATACCATAATTTATTCTATAAAAATGAATTTTAAAAGCGTTTTTTGACTTACTAATGATACGATATAGTCGCAGAGTGGCGGCAGCAGCAGTAGGACGGTGCCGCGACGATAGCCGTCGGTCTTCGCGCGCAATCGTCCACTCTGTCAGGTATGGTTGGTAACGGTGCTCGAAGCTTTTAAGTTCGTGAAACGGCTATTTGTTTCCCGCGGTTGTCTTGAATCGGTATACGAGCGACGGTTCGTCACATTTTTCTTATGATTTTTCTTAATATTGAAATAAATATCGCCCGCTACAATTTTGCGGTGGTACACACGCGGGCGCACCTCGCGCGTAATATAATATATTTTAACGAATTAATAATTTTTTAAACAGCGATATGATAACAGCCAAAACAACAACAATAATGAGTACAATATCGTATAACAACTTACTGGCCGTATTACACGTCGCTGGTACACTGCTGGCAAACGGTGTGGTTACAGAGTAGGCCAGCAAGCTCTCTCTCCGCGGCGGCGGTGGAAAAAAACCATACACACGGCAACAAAACAAAACCCGTCCGATGGTGGGGCGACCGAATGAATACACGTAACCAACAACACACTCACACGCGCGGGCGCCCGCGCTCGGCGGCGGCTGTCGGAGTAGAGGTATCTATAATACCTGTGCGTATAACGTCATGTAATAATAATAATAATAATAATAATAATAATCTTATACCGCGGTACGTACCCGTACTTCGTAGTACCTATATACCTCGGTGCGTTTAATATATATTTTCAAAACGCGTGTCACGTGCATATACGTCGTACACCTATTAATTTTATTGTACTATAGGTACATACATTACCGTATGGGTATTATACCTACATAATATGTGTATAATATTATTAAAACGTTATAACATCATGCGCGCACCTCCAGTAAGCAAATATACCCACCACCCATAAAGTATGAAGACGTCGTACTGTGTATATGTTTATGGTTAGGCGCTGTAATGATAATATTATTGTCATAATATAATATTCTATTTTGTACACACACGAAACGCGCGTAATATTACCTACGCGAGAATCATCTTTGGCGAGAGTGAGGTGGTGGTGGTGGTGGTGGTGGTTGTGGCGGTGGGATGCGTGTGAATCGTATTACCCACGCGCGCCCGACTTTTTTTCCTCTTCTCTCTTCTCCAGTCGTCGTTATGATATTATTATTCGGACGCTGGACGGCCACGGAAGACTGCCGACGCCGCCGTGTGGACGATGTACCGTCTGCGGCGTACGCGCGTAGTATCGCATGTATAGCGGCGTGCGGCGTGGCCGGCCGAACGTGACGGAGACGCGACGGACCGGCGCGCCACGGCTGAACCTTACATGTCGTGACCGCCGCGCATCCCCTGCCTTTTTTTCACCGCGCACTTTTACCTATATGCCTTACGACTCACCTGCGACGCGGCCCGGTCAACAAATTTATACTGACGTCTCGGCGGGTGGGAGAACCGATACGATTATAATATTATTAATATTGCCGGCAGGACGTTATAACTGTTAAAATCCATCGTCGTTGATTGTAACATAATTACGGTGTCATAGTTTTAGGCATAGGTTCTTATTATTATTATGTCACAAGTCAGAGAGTATAATATGCGCTATCGAGTTGAAGGTATCGCATAGGTACGTTGTAGTCGCATTGTTAGTACGCAATCGCATTGTTATCGTCATTACTAATTACCTGGTAAAGTTATACCTACCAATATTTCTAATCGTACTATTATACTGCAATAAGACGTGATCGCGTATTGTAGTGACCGGGTGCCGGGTGGGGGTGAGTGGAGGGAGGGGGGAAGTGAGACGGTCACAACGGTTCTCCGCCCCGCCAGTTCCGGTTACCGCCACATGCCGCCGTCGCGGCACAACAACTTGCGAAGACGGCAGTGAATATAATATGTATAGGTATATAGTGGTAATATGATATTATTATAATAATATTATGCACGCTGCACCTGCAGTCGGGCCCGGTGTTGAAACCAGTGTTATAATATTACGACCTAGGTAGTGGTTTTCCTTTTTAATTATACCTACGTCGTAGGTAAAAACAATTCATTATCAAGAAACGTATCGACAAAATTCATGTTTCATTTTTATTTATATTATTGAGATAATGCTTCACAAAATTACTAGTGATATAGTGCTTTCGAATCCGATGTTTTATTGACTGTATATTTTTATTCGTGCACTTAACCGTGTTTGGTTTCGAATAAGTACGCATCTGAGAATTTCATGAACCTTGTCACTTTTATAACTTTCTCGTATATGCATAATACGAGTTCCCATAATTTCGTGTCACTGAACTTGAATAAACTCGATGTGAAAAGTTCCTATCAGTTTGTTAGCCCGTCCTCGGTCACAATACATTCGATTATAAATTGGGTATATTTTATTTGGACCTACAAGATTTTAGAATAATATTATCAACGTTGGTTATGCATTCGACAATCACATTGAAAACCTGTTTTTTCATTCTGTTCGTCATCACGACTCCGTTGTTGACCTATGTTATATTTCTAGAATATTTTATACCCATAATCGATACAAGTGGTACATAATAATGGACAATGATATTGTACAAAATATTAAAATAACGATATTGTTTGGTATCTAATCATGTATTAAGCATTAGGTACCTACTGCTCAATGCTAATAATGCATCTGTTTTCACTTTTTCAGTAATTACGAATAGTTACGTAATCGGGCATTTTTTTTTCTTTCAAAATAATAAACTAATATATATTTAAAGGACAAAATGTTTTCCCAAATTAAGGATAAATAATTGTTTAAAGTATTTAGAGTAACTTAATATATTTTAAAATATACATTATACATTGTATTACTTATCAGTGACGCCGATCAGCTAATTTATTTATGACATATTGACATATGTCATAGAAGATTTTTAGATGGGGGCACCGTAGGGTACTGCAGAGACCCCGCTGTGGATCCAGAATCGTAAAAGTAAATGATTCAACATTGCATTATGTTTATGTAAGTGCTTTGATTGCATATGATTGTTAAATTAAAAAAGTAAGGATGATGGTTGGAGGGCCCTTGATGAACGATTTCATAGTATATTTTAAAAAATTCGCCGCCATTGCTACCAATATCCACTACTGACTATAATATACTTACCTATTATTCAAATAATAAGATACCAAAACCATGAACAATCACTTATAGATAATATTATGGAATAAAATGTGTGTCATTTCTGGGAAATTTTGTTTTTAGTGGTGGATCAAAATAAATTTATTGTTGTCTTACTTACGGTGAACATTGTGTAAAATGGTTAAGATTTGGAAATAAGCAGTTGTATGACAATTGAAAACGGGCACGAAAATTATTTCTCATTATAATAAATGAAATGTCAAAATTACTAAATAATATTTTTAATATTTGTAAAAGTGTTAAAAATTATCCTTAGTAGGTACTTTTCCACAGAATAACTGATTAATAGTATAAGGTTACATAGATACCAATTATGGATTATTGACAGTTTTACCAATGACATTGAGTATACGTTTTATCAGTTGCCATTTATTTTATTACCTAGGTACCTTCCATCTAAATAATATAAAACATTATGCATTTTGCCATCAAACAATGGTGATTAGTGCATACTTACTGATTATGGCATACTGCATCACTGCATCAGTATTCAGTACAACAGTACCTATATATACTAAGCTTATACAATAAGTATCTTCAAGCGTGTAGCTATTTTACACTCTCATCGCCATACTTGAGTCCTGCAAGATGCAACATTATAACTTAAACCTTATAATAATACCTATAACGTGATACGTTTTAATTATCTTACGCGTATCGATTACGAAGAACGTATCTTGGTGTAATGTATAGTTAATTCAATTGTTTTAATATTAATATGTAAGTTATACAATTTGTGATTTTACAAACCATACATGAGTATATGAGTAAAAGACAATAATTTAAAAAAAAATCATGTAAATAAATTTATTGCATAAAAAATTTTTTTTGATATATTACTTCTACATATAAAATTTATATTATGTAGAATTGATAATACAATGAATACAATAAATTAATTTTTTTTAAAACCACATTTATCATATTATACTCAATGTAGGAAAAATAGAGCCGTATATAGGTTGAGTTATCAACGATTTATAATTCAAGCAACCAAATAACTATTTAAGTGAATAGTTAAAAGAGAGACCGAGGACTAAAAGATTCTAAATCAACACAACTTCCAAATTTAATAGTGGTCTAAATAGAACCTATGGATTTTGACCACCAATAGATGGTCCATGGTAAAACCAATAGGTTCTTAATACATTATACAATTAATTAACCAAAAAGTATTGATTTATATTCATTGTGTCAACCATACAATAATTATAAGATTGTTCAATAATATTAATTATTTTTACATTGATCAACACAAATAATTTTATAACAATTAGTATCTACCATTATTTTATTTTGGATTACCTAACTAAATTTTTTTTTACAAGAAACACATCAATAAAAAAAAATTATTCAAACTAAATAAAAAAAGTATATTATATTAACTAGGTGGCTATAATTTGTCTACTGAAATAACTGAAATATTTAAAAAAAATATTTACGTTAAATTTTGCTTATAGAATAAAAACAAATTTTAATACTTGGCACAGATTTCAAAAATAGTGGTTCATTTTGACAATCATTAAAAATCAATCAACATATTAAAGTTTGAAGTTAAAAATTGCTCTACCAAACGATTAGATATTATTTTAAGAGAGTTTTGAGTTTTGGTTTTGAATCCACGATGTGTATTTCAGATTATTATTTCTATAATATTAATATATTATATGAAAAATATGATTATCATCCTGTTGACTATAGAAAAAAATCGTCGTACCTGACTCTGACTTATGAAACTTCATCCCTTTCATGGAATTCGATACACGTTCTCTTGAGAAAATAAAATAAAATTTTAAGCCTAGATGATCTCGAATGATGACGTGTTTAAGCTAAGATTATAACTTACGTTCACGCCGTTCACGGTCTAATTATTTTTTGCTATTTATTTGAGTCTCTTCTTTTTTGTACATCAATAAAGGATCTTATAAAAAAAGATTAAAGCAAAATAATAAGTGTTCAAGTACCTGTGATGTTTGCACGGGTATAGTAAAATTGATATACCTACTGCAATATTTTATTGTATACCTATTTAAAAAAATTAATGTTATATACCTATATAATATTGTAAATTTGTTAATATAATTATAACTATTTTTATAAAAAACATTTTAAAATTTTAATGAAATTTACTTCAAAAAGATGTCGAAGTTATGTGGTGTAACTATGTAATTTTGCACTTGGCTGTATAATATGCTTAAATAGTGGAGGGATTTTGTGGCTCTAAAAGTGGGTCTTTTTAACATCAAATAATTATTAGTTAGAAATGGAAAATTTTTACAGATCAAAGTAGTTAAAAAATTATAATTGAGCAGAACATAGAGAAATAAAATGTTATATAGGTTTGAATATTGGCATTATATGTTACGCGAGGACAATTTATGAAATCGCCCAACCCTCAAAAATGCTCAGGTAAACTTCATATACCGGACAAACCTAGCAAATTGTGACTTGTGACCAACATAATTTGGACAAAGCCATAACGAGGAATAATAATTATGAAAATAGTAGGATTTTATTACGATTATTATAGATTAGGTATCAATACCAGGAACCAGATATTTAACTCTTTCATTGCTGAATTATTTTTTCCATTATACTGCACTGTGCTGGGATAACATTTTTTTTCCATATTTTTTTTGTGTTATTTTGTATTGCATATTATATTGTATATTGTATTAATATTTAACATTTTTTTTTTTTTTTTACTAAATTTTTCTTATTATAGTATGTTTAGTAGTACCTATATATTTTAGTAAATCTTTGGATTTTCCTAATCATTTACCATAATAATATGTTCATGTTGTCACATCAATCAAAATATATACTGTTTTTTTTTTTTTAAACAATAGGAGTATAGGACGCATATATTAATGCGTCCATGGCACCACAGAGGTGCTTACATTGGACACATACAGTATGCGTCCATATAGTAGTGAAAAGGTTTTTATCAAAAAATGTTTATAAAATTACAATTTATGCTGGAATGAAATATTTAAAGTTTCTACACTTTTACAGTAAAAACTTTTTAAACTAACAAAAATACTACAAATCGTTTGTCTATAAATCGTTTTCTTACGTGTCTTACCTAATCAATTCTTCAACAAGTAAATTTCAGGTGCTCATAAAAGTATTTGCGAAATTATACTCAATTTTTTTTCAATATTCTAATAAGAAAAATGTATATGGTACTTACTTTTAATTTGTGGTTTTTATTATAGTATTGATAAATAGTGTTAAGCTAGGTTATAAACTTTGATAATTTAATAAAAAAATCCTAAAGTTCTTATAGCAATCTATAAAATATATTTGAAATACATTTTTACGGTTTACTTTGTATGAGTTTGAAGTTTTAATTTTCATAAAATTCCTTAAGTTCATGAAAATTACTATCACAGTTTAATTCAGACAATTGAAGTTCAAATGTTGACTACTTAATGAAGAATAATAACTTTGGGTAGTTATTTTGTAGTATTTGAAATAATTACGTACCTATCTAAATATATTATTATAGCATATGCAATAACATTTTCGAAATAATTTGATTAGTATTAAGGCATAGTATTGCCTTTTAATACCATGAACCTATTCACACCATTCTATGGCAAGTAGTGGTGTTAACCTTAGTTAATAATAATAATATAAGATATAAATATATTATTATATATTTTCATAAATAAATTTATAATAGGTAATCAATAAAATAATAAATGTGATATTTACGTCAAAAATTAATTTAATCTAGGTACCATATAACCTATGGAAAAACAAATTACTTTAAAAGTAAAATAAAATATATATAATTAATATAGGTAGGTACCTAGATTATAGACTGATAGAAATCTTTGCTCAGAACCGTTTTTTGTATGTAATACTTTATCATTAAATAAAAATTGAATGACCTACTCAATGAAGAGATACACTCTAAATAGAAACATATACATCAACAGTTAAAACACTCGTTTTACTGAATCACGAGGATAAGATGGCGTGGTGAGAGGATAACACACAATATTAGGTATATATACCTATAGAGCAATTGCGGGTGGTGCAATCTTCAGGTCCTGTTAACCACCTTGATAAATGATAACACAACTTCTCAGTGGGAATGTACATAGTCTTATGCACATATCTGACGGTATGGTGGAGGGGGTAATACCACGAGGAGGTAATTCTCATTACCTTCTAAACATTATTTCGTTTTATTTTAATTTTCATATCATTAAAAAAGTACGCAAATTTGTTATAACAGATTAAATTGTATTAAATTATATTATATATATAATATTTACAATTTTTATACGTTATTTATAATTTAAAATTAAATTATATTGTGCTTATTATATTTTACCGGTGAAAATTATCGGGCCGAGTTTACAACAAAAAAGGTAATCGAGGGTTTGTTTATATTTGTCCGAATGAAGATCTTTTTTTTACGTTATTAGTAACTTTTTGGACAAAAGAAGTTTGAGAAGCACTGCGCTAGAGGGATGAACTGATGAAATGTGACAATCAGTGGCAAAAAAAAATGTATCTAGGATTTTGGAAATAATATTTAGATAGGTGTTATAATATATATACATTATACATGATTTTTATGACGCAGCGTAATGTTGTTTACGGAATTACTTAATTTGTCCGAATGATAATGAACATTAATTACCTTTAAAATAATTGTACATTTACATATAAATAAACTAATAAAAATGTTGGTAATATCATATACTATTGTATACTATAGTATTGTAATAATATAACCATAAAAGCTGAGTAACTCTTATGAAAAACAATCAATTGTAGACTATTAGGCATTTATTTTATTGTAAAGAAAAAACACAATAAATGACAAACAAATAAAGATGTATTTTATTACACTGTTGAAATCAAAGCAAAAAGATAATCTTTCTTTTTGTAGACTGAGTTAATCTTGAAACAATATATTTCTTAATTAGTCATTAGAATTCTAACTTATTTACTTTCCCCACCTCTGAAAGATTCCCATTCTTTGACATTTGCAATTTACTCCCCAAAGATTGCAACGACAGGAACTACTGTTACAGCAGTACTTGGGCCTGTGGTCGCAGTTTCCTCCTCTTGGCACACAATATCTACGAAATATTTTATGAGCCGACAGTTTCCTTAATCAACAAAAAATAGATAAATCAGAAAATGTATTATATTACTTCCATAAAAATGTTTTTCCCATTTTATCTAACATAATTAATGCAACGAAGATATTATATTTTAATAATTGTAACAATGTGATGTTTGTTAAGTACTTTTTGTTCTTACCTTTTTTGTATATCAGGAAAATCTAAAGTCAATCCATCGTCTTCTGCATCCTTATCCATGTATTCTCCTATGTCTGTCAATAGTTCAACTTCATTTTCTTCTAAAACAAAAACAAAAATTAAAGTATACCAACACTATTAGTTCCTTTGTAGTTTTAAATGGATAAATATTATTTTCCATGGAATCTTACAGGTTTATATTATATTATATTTTTTTTAATTTGACCACAAAATGTTAATAATTATCCACATACGAACTTTAAAACGACTTGTCAAGGCATGTTTATTTTGTAACTCGATCGAAATCACATATTAAAACTTATGTAATAGGTAAAACGTTTTGATTATTGAAACTGTTTTACATTTAATTGTATATATTTTTAATGTAAAATACTACAGTATTCCAAAAAACTCAATTAACTAGTAAACCGTAATATTATGTTGTATCATATCAAACAATGAAATGATCAATATGTATTATATTAATTATTGACAGTATAATATGTATATTGTATATCTATTACCTGCACGGCTGCACACAACAACTATTATAATATAATTTATTTGGACAGTTGGGTAACTCATTTTTTTTTTAGTTATTTTTGTACTATTCAATAATCGTAAAATAATATTAC
>JANEHU010005025.1:0-49786 GCA_027563435.1 Nasonovia ribisnigri | reverse complement strand
TAGTGAGAATGGTAATAATAAATCACAAAAAGGTTTCTTTAACATATAAAAATTGATATGATGCCAATAATTTTCTTGTATTTTATGTTTTTGGTAATAGATTATAGCTTTACCACATTTACCAGCAGAGCGTGTCCCTGAATTTCCAGAAGACTTCAACATTCCCGGAGCATTTCTGGCAATTACAAATCTTGCCACACGAATGGGCATATTAAACCATGTGACAGAATTTTTCAATTACATTCGTAATTATTGGATCAACATCATCCGTCCAGCAGGCTTTACAGTTTACGGATTGAACATCCGTACGTCGAGAGCTTCCACAGCATGCTAAGATCAAGTATTGGTCGCCACCCGCCTGTGTGGACTTTCTACGGTAAAATATCTTATTTAAATAACAGATATTATATGTGTGAACATTAAATTATTATGTATCAATAATTTGTAGATCGATTGCGTTCTGTTGAAGCCAGAGTAAGGAGAGAAACTTGGCAAATAATTAGCGGACAAAGAGTAAGATAATTTAATATACTGTTTAGTACATTTTGATAATCCTTTTATAATATACCTATATATTATAATTATAGGTTCGTCGATCTATTGTGACATCCAGGGATACTAACAACCACATTTTGGCTGATGCTTTGGATAGCATACGGAATGGGCGTTACGACACAATGGCATACTTGAGACGAGTAGCCTACTCAGCAAGAGGCTATTTGGATCGACAAATAGGCCAATTACCTAATGGTAACACAACAAATTACATTTATGTCTACAAACTAAATTATACAATGATTGTTTTACCTACAGAATTCATCAGAGATCTGAATGTTCAAAATCCGAATAGGGTCAACATTCAACCACAACCACCAGCTCCACCAGTGCATGTTAGAGGTGTTGGAAGGCCTAGAGGTCGTGGGCGTCAATTGGTTGAAAGGCCAGATCCGGTTCCTGCTGTCCCACCTGTTGTCGGAAATCTTGATGCACTGGGTAATAATCATAATTTAAAGTATAAAAGTTAAGTTTGTCCTTGGGGGTATGTATTTTGTTTAGAAAAGACATTGGGTTGTTTAGTACTAGATGAAATTTTATTTTCTAAAAATATAGCACTATAGGAAATAATGTTTTGTATTTACTATTTTGTTCAAGAAATTGTTGAAGACGTGGTTGGAGAAGATGTTGAGGTTGCAGCACCAGGAATTGGATTTGTTCAAAATCCGATAAGGGTCAACATACAACCACAACCACCAGCTCTACCAGTGCATGTTAGAAGTGTTAGAAGGCCTAGAAGTTGTGGGCGTCAATTGGTTGAAAGGCCAGATCCGATTCCTGCTGTTCCGCCTGTTGTCGGCAATCTTGATGCACTGGGTAATTATCATAATTTAAAGTATAAAAGTTAAGTTTGTCCTTGGGGGTATGTATTCTATTTAGTGTTTAGAAAAGACATTGGGTTGTTTAGTACTAGATGAAATTTTATTTTCTAAAAATATAGTACTATAAGAAATAATGTTTTGTATTTACTATTTTGTTCAAGAAATTTTTGAAGACGTGGTTGAAGAAGCTGTAGTACCAGGAATTGAAGGTACAAATAACTTTTACAAATTAAAACTTTACAACTTATGAAAAATTAAAATTAATATCATGATATTGTTTGTATTTAAGTTGATCAATCGGTCGATGTTGAAATAGTCTTGTTAGGACCTCATGATTTTCTTCTCGATGATAAGTATATAACATTACAATTCTATAACACATAAAATATCCTTAAACAATAAATAAAAGTTACTTCATAAAAACAGAAAAAAAAATAAACAAAAGATAAGACAACACAACGCTTGATAGGTAAATTATAATAATAATTCATGTTAATGTAAATAATAGGTAATGCTTTAGAATTCGAGAAATAATATTAGATTTAAAATTAGGTATACAAATTAAGTCTAAATTACTATGAGTATTTTTATGGGCGATTGGGACAGCAATTAAAAATAAAATTTCTGAGCAGATGGTAAAGCCATTTATGATATCAAAGACAAACATAATACTATATTCTGTTAAATTATGTCTAATAAACTCCTTATCTATGGAGTCTTGCACCAAATTAAAAAAGGATCTCTAGGTATAGCACAATGAGAAATATAGGCTAGTACTTTAAAAAAACTTGTATTGAACAGTATCAAGATAATTTCTATACACATTACGCATCATAATATATTAGAATTATTAGAATTCCAAATTCTAGATTTGATGTAAGTGGGGAACTGTACAAGTATTTTTAAAGATAGTACAGTACTCAACCTATCAATAGGACAACCATTAATTAGATAATTTTTAAAAAAAAAAAACTACATGAGAAGGTTATATATCTTACACTTTGTCATACACTAAACGCTAGTTTCATTTTGAATAAACATTTCTTTTGAATTACATAACATAAGCTTATTATTTAGATTGAATACACCTTGTATCATCTGTGCTCTATGTTTAGAGTGATAATTAAATAAATAATGTAAATAACATAATGACACACTTTAAAATCGAAGGAAGAATATCAATTGAACTAGCACTAAATGAGTAACAACAAAATAAACAAATATACAGTTATCAATGGTAATAATGCATACAAATGCATAATAATTCCAATTAAGTCATTATGCCTAGCTGTCACAGTGCATTATATTTTCTGATTACTCAAATTTTACTCTTGTTCCTATTTACACCAAATAATGATATACTTCAGTTTTGAAAATATTTATGATTATAAGCCAGGTATATTATTATTATTTTATATCATGAAATATAATATTATTAATATGATAGTCATAATATATATTAATTAATTTTAAAATTGTTTGCTTACTTTTTCTCAAGGTGAGGTTCCCGATAGGTGCCAAATATGTCTCGAGAATAATGGGGGTATTGAAGGAATCAATATTTTTCTGCCATGTGGACATGGATGGTGTTGTGACACTTGTGAAGGTAATTGGACAAGAGGTTGCCCCATTTGTCAGAACCAGCTAACAACAACACAACCAATCCATATAATGTGTCCTAGAATAGGAGAAGGTGAATATAATTAGGAGTTAGGAAGTTTAATAATTTGTATGTATACCTATACAGTATATATAATATGTACCTATACATTTTTTACTTTAGGTACTTGGATGAAAAGTACATTACTGTTGGACCCCACAGTACCTGGGTGTCTAGGATGTATGCGTGTTCCTCAGTATGTACCGGATATGGCACAATACATCCTGCTAAATTGTGGCCATGGTTGGTATTGTTCAAACTGTATTGAACCTCAACCAGAAATGTGTGACGTTTGTGGTGATTCAGTTGATGGTATCATCCGCATGTTTTTGAGCTAAATTTTTAAGTTATTTAAAGTTATAAATGCAATATAATAAAAGCTCAAATTATTATTTGGTGCATAATTTATGTTGTAAGATACAGGTGTATTCATGAAATTTTATCTTCCGCCAAAGATATACCATAGTCCATTGGTCTAGAGATATTATAGCTAAGAGGTATTATAGCTATAAGCATTGGTCACCGATATATAAAGTTATATTACTTTATACATCTGTGGCAGTGGTGTATTTAGGATTTTGCTGCCCTGGGTCATTGATTAAATATATTAAATATATTTAATCAATGTCTGGGTACATCTTTTTTTTATCCTCTCCCCCAGTTTTTTTAAAGGTTTTAAAAACCTATTTGTAAAACACGTTATTGTAAAATCACTGCCTTCGTCGCTTCGCTCAGAATCTAGTAATATTGTGTATGAAATACAATAATAATAATATTGTTGTCATCAGTAATTATTATTATTACTATTATTAGAAAAGTATGAATAGGTATTAGTTTGTCCATAAGTTCATAACACTATTTAAGATATATTTAAAATCAATAAGATTATCAATGCAATAAGGTCTTATCTCAAAATATTTATATTAATATTTCTGGTAAATTTAAGTTTTTAAAAAGTACATCATCAAACTTACAAGACATTTTCAAATACAATTTGTAATACTTATATGTGACTGAAGTTAACTTACAAATTACTGTATTTTTGATATAGGTATGGGCGTATGGCGCTCTTGTACTGACAGTATATTAGATGATACTAATACCATGATGATACCCACAAGAAATGTTTAGTTTAGGCACAGAAAAATTGTTTAATGTATTCAATCACAAACATGTATTATTTGATGTGGAGATTGATTGCACAGAATAGCTTTATATTAAGATATTAATAGAACGTTTTGTTGCCTAAATCATTGTAAATCTATTTTCGAAAAAAAAGCTTCCACAAAAATTTGCTTCCTGCCATAAATGGCCCCCCTTGGTCTCCCCCTAAATACATCACTGGCTATAAGTCTCATAAAATATATGAAAATAACTCAGTCAATACATTATAGAAACATTTTTGGTCAAATATTTACTACCTATATTTTCTTTTAAGTCAATGTTAAGTTCAAAATCAAAGTTATGAAACACAAACTATTTTCACATTATAAATGACAGCATTTGGACTCTATATACTTTTGGGTTTCTATATAATTTCTCACTGTTTCTGTTTGAGACAGAACTAACCTAATTAAAATGCATAAGTATAACACACTTACGTATTATTGAATAATGATAGGCAATTGTAAATTGCTTAACAAAATACACCTATTGAATATCATGTTGTCGTCACTAAAAGTCACAATTAGCAATACTTTAATACGTGACACGTGTAATGTAGAATAAAATATAAATTATTGTTAAACTAAAATTATTAATTAATATTAATTAATTGCATAATAATTAATAATAAATTAATATTATCAGTTATCACATCGTACCACGATTCACGATCACGAATTATTTTTTATTGATAGAACGTATAATTATTTCACACAGAACCGCGGTTATAGCACAGAATAGAAAAAATATCGAAGTAGTAATATAATTTGTTTTAATATCGTAGTTATTGATAATCAGAGCAATGTATGTCGAAGCAGTAGCATAGGCGTCCATTTTAATATATGAATCGTAGTAGTAAATAGTCGGAGTAGTAAATAGTCGTGGCATTGGTACAAGCCCGAAGTTTTGTATACGTATTCTTCCATGATATCGATGACGCGCTACTGGTGTCTGACGAGCCTACAAATGCCATAGTTCCGGTGGTAAGTATTACTGTTGCGGACAGGTATTGACCCATATTCGGAGTGACATTTGATTGTAATAAAGATCATTGATATTAAACTATTAAAGATACAATTATATACAATGCGGGAATTCCTATTCATGGTTATTATTATTTTTTTTTTTTGTAAGACGTGTTAGACTTATCATTTTTAATTTTTTTTTAGTAATAAGTAATTAAGTATAATAATTTAGATTTAGGATATAAAAATTACAACACTCAATTGTATTATTTACTTGTATTAATAAATAATAATAATGATTATAATATTTAAATTCACGCGGTAATTATTTGAATGTTATCTTATCACCGACGTAGATATAGAATAAATACGTGAACAACAGTGGCTCCGCAACAGTAATACTTACCACCGGAACTATGGCATTTGTAGGCTCGTCTGGTGTCTGTAGTAACAACTAATAAGTTGGGTCATGTTTTATATCTGTGGAGTGCACACCCCCTGGTCTGGTCGCCTGCAGCGCTCCATAGCGGCTGACGTCTTTAACTGGTTGCCATATTTTTGTACAGGTCCGCTTATATGTATATTCTAAAATCAAGTTATACCAAGAACAAGAAGAAAAGTTAATATTTCGTTTTAAGTGTACTGGTCCTATGATGAACGCACATTTTGAACCACTTATTCCTCTATATGCCCCTACTCCTCAGTTGTCATCAGACAACAGTGCTATAGTAATTAATGAAAAAAGTAGAAAAAGAAAATGCTGCCCAAGGGTAAATGACAGAATTAAGACACAAAAACATAGAGAAGCCGTGAAAAAGTATACACATAAAAATCCTGAAATTAATAGGAAGGCTGTTAATAGATATAACAACGCAAATCCTGATATAAATAGAGCTTCTGTTTCTAAGTATTCAAAAAACAATCCTATGATTAATCGGGATGCTGTACAAATGTACAATAAAAAAAGACCGACGATTCCATGGAAATCAAAGTGTTTATCAGGTTTTAAATACAGCAGCACAATAGACTACTGTAATGACAAAGTTGTTTCTATAGGACAGCCAACAGAATGCAAGTGGTGTCATGCAAAGAAATGGAAGGAAGAAAGCCCCGGTATTTGTTGTAGTAATGGTAAAGTTGTTCTTCCTCTAACTGAAACACTTCCTGATCCACTACACAGCCTACTTTTAAATAATCATCCTGAATCTCAACATTTTTTAACGAACATTAGAAAATACAACGGCTGTTTCCAGATGACGTCGTTTGGGGCTAAAACGGTAAATGTAGGTGGCAATGTAGGTGGCTCTATGCCAACCTTCAAAATTCAAGGCCAAGTTAGCCATAGAATAGGAAGTGTTTTACCTTCGCATGCAAACGAACCATCATTTTTACAAATATATTTTGTTGGTAACGATGAAAAAGAAACGGAACTTCGGTCTAATCTTTTTCCTGCCGTAAAGCCTTGGTTGGTTGGCCAACTTCAAAAAATGCTGCACAACCACAACCAGTACGTACGAGATTTTAAAACAGCTATTGAATGTGTTCCTAAAGGACAGGAATTTAAAGTTGTGATTCATGCCGATAGAAAACCTGTAAATCAACACAGGGGTCGGTATAATGCACCGTCAACAAGCGAGGTTGCTTTAGTTATTGTGGGACAGGATTTTGAAAAAAGAGATATAATTCTTCAAAGTAGAGACACCAAGTTAGTGAGAATAAATGAAACCCATCGTGCTTACGACGCTTTTCAGTACCCTCTTATGTTCTGTCGTGGTGAAGATGGGTATTCCATCAAAATACCTCAGCGTGACCCAAGTTCTAAGATATCTCTTAAAAAAACAGTTTCTGCTTCCGAATTGCAAATTGCAAATTCAGCAACTTCCTGTTTAAGTGAAATAACTTTTAGGTAAGTACATACCTAACATTTTATAAATCATTTGTATTAATTATTTAATTTTAATTTTGATTATAATTTATATTTTATTGTATTTAAGTTTTTTTAATTATTTATATTGTATATATATGTTACCGGCAGTATGGATAATCCGGTGTTTTGTGAAATGCCTAGGCATTATATAAAATGCCAAAAATCACTCGGAAATATGCACAATACGAGCTTTGCCTAGGTATTATGTATAATGCCAGAAGTGAAATAGGAAATATGATCAAAATAAACAAAATTGGGTATCGCGAAATCTGCGCTTTACCTATTCACCAACGACTTTACTTATCGTTTATTGTAAATGCGTGTGCCGCCGCGTGGTGTCCACGATTTGACACAATAAAGATAAGAATCTTAATCTTTATTGCATCAGATTCATACCCTACTATAAAAATAATAATTCTGACGAACTATATTGAACATATTTTTATTATTTTATCGTCATTTTCGTGTCTCGTCGCGGTGTGAACTAAATTGAACATTCTTACTTTTATTATTTTACCGTCATTCTCGTGTCTCGTAGCAGTGTGGCATTATTATGGATACGATTAATATGAAGTCAAATTTTTATAACGAACTACATAAAAACCGTAAAAATTTGGCTAATAATACTAGTTTTTTGTCTGATGAAAAATATAATGAATTGATAGAAATTATTGCAGAACTTAAAGCTGGACGTAAGAAAAAAGAACCTAAAGACTTCCGTTTAATCAAAAGGTAAGAAATTCATATTAGATTTATTTATTTATTTAGATTTATTTTAACTGATTTATTTCTGTTATCGTAGGTATGATATGCTGGTTGTACAAGGAAAAACGAAACTTATATTCCCTGTAAAAGATGACAATGTTGTTCTGAATTATGTGCCAACCAGTGAGCTATTTGATATATTGCAAGCCACACATGTATCAATAGGACATGGTGGGCGTGATAAGAAGCTATTACCGGTGGCAATTCATTCAACTGTACGTGTTCCAGTTCCTGAGGTAGATAAAGGACGTTTAGATGCAAGAAGTATACTGGCAATTGTTTTAGAGGTAATAAATAAGTTTAAAATTTATGCATTTAATATTAATAACTATAAGATATTTTATTTTTTTTAGGTGACAAGTGATGGTTTTTATCGATTAGGAACTCGGGATGGAGTTCTGAAGCAGTTATATGCCAGAAGTCAGTTTACAGTTTGTCAGAAAAAGCTACTACAAATTGACGAGGTTCCAATAGACACAGAAGTGGCATTACGAACAGTCGCAAAGGAACAGTCCACAGGAACTGGCCAAGGATTTTTAAAATGTATTTGTAAGACCAAGTGCCAAAATAAAAAGTGCATTTGCCTTAAAAATAATGTTTTGTGCACCTCAAAATGTCATTTTTCTACAACATGTTGTAATAAGTAGCTATTAGTTTAAGTAAAATGTATAAATAATATTACTTAATAAAATAAAATAATATGTTATGAATATGTTATATTATGAAAAATTGTTTGTTACTTTGCCTAAAAAGAAATTGGCATTTTACATAATGTTTAGGTATTTTATAAAATACCTAGGTTATATGTAAAATAATATTAAAGATTATATGTTTTATTTATATTGCCTAAAATGGGTCAGCAATATGCATAATGCCTAGGTAGTTTCCAAAATACCTGAATTGTCTATATTGCCGGTAACATATATAAATACTAAAACAAAAAGTATAATTAATATACAAAGATCAAAAACGTACAAGTAGTCCAACAAAAAGTGTACCTATATAAAACAGTAATAAATTTAAGCTTTTGACAGGGAGCCAAAAAGACACTATTTCCCCATCAGTTAATATCTGAGTGAGCAGCTGAAAAGCAAGATGCTTGACTTCAATTAGAATTACCAATGGGATTGACAGATCCATTTTTATCTACAAAAGAGATAAATGTATGTTTTTGGAAAGAATTACCTGCACTTATAAGAGATTTTGCATTAAAAATGTTATTTATGTTTGGAACGACTTACATTTATGAATGTATATTTTCTAATATGAAAGTATGATGCATATTATATAAAATAAAAACATAGACATTTTCATGTGGACATGTGGTGCTTATTTTTAACAATTAGAAATAATGGTTCAAATAATGTGGACAAATATGTACTATGTTTTTACTTTAATCAATGTGTTTGTTTTTTTATACTTTATAGTTAATAATATTATTTACTTAATTGTGTAATGGGGATTAACTTTGAATTATACAATACTATATTATAATATTTGTTATACTACTAGAGTTATTACTACTTGTTCTACAAAGGTGATGGATCTTGTGGAGTCAATCAAATAATTTCTTCAGCAATCATTGAATAGTCTCTTGTTAAATTTTTAATAAACATTAAAATATTTTATAAGCCATTAAATATTCTCAAAATTACATGTTTAATATTAAACATTATATTAATATTTTCATTATTTGATCTATAGAATTTTACCATATTAATTTTAACCTATGAGTAAATCTTTTTTTAGTGTATCTAACACTGTCTTATTTAATCCAAATTATACACATTATAACTATTATAAAATTAAAGTTTCGTTCAGTTGTTTAATTTGATTAAAAAACAGTTCTATTTTTAGTATATTATATGCATTAAAAATAACATAATTTTAACGTAATAAAAAAAAATGCATTTGATCAATCCACTTAGAATTAAAAATTATCATTTGTTAGTAAAAATGACCTATATATAGTACTAGCTGAACCCGTGCACTTCGTTGCCCTTAAAAATTGGCAACTTTTAAAAAAATTATGATTATTCAACTCCCATTGGGTATAACTCGCTGCAGTAAGTGCAACTTAGCCACCCTGGTAAGCAATCCGACTACGTCGGATCACGGACAAAGTTTAATAACTCGATTTGAAGAATGAATGGCAATCAATCTATATATATAAAAATGAATGTATGTGTGTGTGTGTGTGTGTGTGTCCATATTACCATGGTTACCAAGGTTGCCATGGTTACTAAGGTTACCAAGATTTCATAATTATTATTATTATTTATTTCAATATAACTGAATTCAATTGCAACTATTATAAGAATTGCAACTATTAAAAGTTAATTTTTTATGCCCAACAACAAACGATCGATAAATAGTCCCGCAGTTCAAGCACTCAAGAAGCGGGAAACACGAGCCGCGGAAACAGACGGGCAAAGAGAAGCCAGATTGAGGACCAACCGAGAACGGCAGTCCCGGGCCCGCTCATCGGAGACTGACGAGCAAAGAGAAGCCAGATTGAGGACCAACCGAGAACGGCAGTCCCGGGCCCGCTCATCGGAGACTGACGAGCAAAGAGAAACCAGATTGAGGACCAACCGAGAACGGCAGTCCCGGGCCCGCTCATCCGAGACAGATGAGCACCGAGATGCAAGATTGGGGACCATGCGAGTAATGGGTGCTCGATCCAGACGAACCACCGAATTGAACCTTTGTGCACTACACTATGATGCCGATATTAATTACAGCACACACTCAAGCGTGGCCATCGGAATAATGGATGTACTCTGCATTTATTGTAGAGCATTTAAGTTTAAGAATGAAGCACCAGGAATGTGCTGTGCTCGGGGTAAGGTAAATTTGCCAGCCTTGCATGCACCACCCGAACCATTATCAACGTTGGTGGCAGGCGATACGAGCATTTCGAAACATTTTTTAACAAATATCCGTCGTTACAATTCGTGTTTCCAAATGACTTCATTTGGGGCAACGAATGTCGTGAGGGATAATTACATGCCAACATTCAAGGTGCAAGGTTAAATCTATCATCGAGCTGGATCATTATTACCCCTGTCAGATATGGAACCTAAATATCTACAAATATATTTCATGGGGAACACCGATAACCAAATCGACCAACGTTGTACCCACAATGCGGGCACGAGACGAGAAATTGTCGCTGCATTCTATACGATCAACACAACGAATTGATCCGATTGTTTAGAATTGCCCTTCAACAAATGCCAGCTGATGATTACAGGGTTGTAATACGAGCAGACAAAACACCCCTCGGTCAACACGAGCGACAATACGATGCACCTACAATTGATGAGGTGGCGATCATTATGGTTGGAGAAGAATTCAACTCACGTGATATAATTCTACATCGCAGGGATGGAAACGTGCAAAGGGTCGCTGAAACTCATCGCTCATACGACGGATTGCAATATCCGATTTTATTTTGGCAAGGTGAAGACGGGTATCATTTCAACATTAAATTGAGAAATCCGCAAACAGGTGAGGAAACGAATAAGAAGGTCAGTGCCATGAAGTACTATTCGTATCGCTAGATGATTCGTGAAGGCGCTGAAAATCATATCTTGAAATGTAGACAATTGTTTCTTCAATATATTGTCGATATGTATGCCAAAATCGAAACCGAGCGTTTACTCTACATTCGGTTGAATCAAACCACTCTGCGTTCGGAAGAATACATTCATTTACGTGATGCCATTGCTAATGATGGCAATGTGAATCCAAATGATTTGGGAAAAATGGTCTTCCGGCTACATTCACGGGGAGCCCAAGGCACATGCATGAATACGCGCAAGACGCCATGACATATGTTCGCGCTTATGGCCGTCCAGATCTGTTCATTACATTCACATGTAATCCTACATGGGACGAAATAAAAATACTACTGTTGCCTGGCCAATCTCCTTCGGATCGTCATGATATTACCGCACGAGTGTTCAAACAAAAGTTGAGATCTTTTACGGATTTCATTGTTAAGCATCAGGTTTTTGGAGAGACACGCTGTTGGATGTATTCCATCGAATGGCAAAAACGAGGATTGCCACATGCACACATTTTAATCTGGATGGCAAGCATAAACCATTAAAGAACCATTAAAAATGCTTTTTTGCTTATTTAATTTTTTAACAAATTTAGGTTAAAAAAGGTTTAGAGATTAATAAAATCACTAAAATACATATAGAGTAGGTATTTTTAATGGGCAACGAGGTGCACGGGGTCAGCTAGTAATAAATAAATATTAATTTCTGCTGTTGACTGTAACCAATGGCAACTATTTATAAAATAAATAAAATATCGAATTTCCATCGTAAACCTCAAGATCCCTGTTTGAGCATCTATTTAAAATGTGAATTTTGGCAAATCCTTTCTTATTGCACGGTGAAAATATGAGAAGAACTTCTAGTCAAAATTTCAAGTCCGTTGCGTAGTTTTTGAGATACAGAGATCAGTGAGTGAGTGGTATTTGGATTTTATATGTATAGATTCTAAAATCAAGTTATACCAAGAACGAAAATCGATTTTTTCGAAAATTGGTTTTCCGTAAAAATTCCCGTTTTTCCCTTAATTTTTCATTTGTTTTTCACGGCGCTTTTGAAAACTACTGGGAAATTTTAACTTTTGACCCAACAAAGTACCAACTAGATTCACTTTCCTATCAGAAAAGGTACTATTAAAGAAAATCGAAGCATTTTTACTGTCCTAAAAGGTGATGACAGACACAAAACTAAAAAAAAAACACACATCATTGTAAAATCAATACATTCATCGCTCCGCTCAGAATTTAAAAATAATACAAAATATTTTCTACCATCATAACATAAGGTTTTTTTATGTTTTAAAGAGCATTAACTTTTATAATTAATCGTTAGGTACATCGTTAAAGGCTTATTTTGATTAAATGGTTTATTAAATACATTTTACAAAAAATATTTATTTTTTTTAAATAGCAAATCTTACTTATTAAAAAAACACGTTAAAATTAAATATAATATGTTCATAAATTATTGTATTACCATGTATATTGTTATCTCGATCTATTGTACGGCTTCCTTGTTTTTTCAATTTTTCTTTTCTTACAGTTTCTATTAGACCATTTTGTTTCATCGACTGTACTGTATTATAATATTTTATATATAATTTTCCTTTTGGACTTTAAGTTATAGAATCTTTTATAAAATATGAATCCTAAAAAAATACTGTTACATGGTATCAAATTACTAGGTACATATTGAGGTAAAATATTAAATACTAACTTTAATTTCAGTTGGAAAACTACCAACAAAAGCTTCAGCAATACAATTTGTTAATTTCAATGTCAGAACACCATCTGTTTTTATGACGTCGCTTATGATAATTTCTACTAAGATATTGCAACAACTTTCATTTAATATTTTATTTTTGTTGTAATAATCTAAAATCAATGATCCCTGTACGCTGCTTGTTAAGACATTTTGTAATTGAAATACATTATTTTCTGACAAGCTTGTTGGGCTTTGTGAAGACGAATCAGCATAATTAATAGCAACTTGATGAATGGATGACTTATCAACGGTAAATAGCTCACTAATGATAGCTTGAGTTTCTTTTTCTTGGTATCTTTTTACTCTGTTTTTCAAATTTTATCCTAATTTCCAGTGGAAAGCCTGACAGCGGTATCTTAACATGTTTTTCATTCATCAGCCCTAATACTTCAAAATCAATTAGTTAATCTAAAAATAACATTATGAATTAGAAATTTAAATAAAATATTTAACTTTATTTTTTAATTAATAACCTAAACATGTTTGATGTAGGTACCACTTCAAGATTCCACTCTGTAAGAAGTACTTTCAATTTTCCCGCAGGATCTACAAATGTTGAATGTTTATACATTGAGGTTAATTGAGCAGAATGGCCATTAGTGTTATGAGACATTTCAGAAACACCATTATCAATAGGTACATATTCTGCTAAGAAAATAAGGGACCAATAAGATATTAATATAAAACTAAGCTATATTTACAAAATTATGTTAACTAAATAATAAATAAGGATCCGAAAAAAAACAGATTATAGAGGCAAGAAAATTGAAAAACTATTAGAAAACAACAATATTGTAATGTTAAATGAGACGTCTCCCACTCATATCAATCTAGGCGATGGAACCTTATTCTGTATTGACCTAACAATGTGCACATCCACTCTAGCCCAAAGACTCAAGTGCAAAGTGCCTCTTGCTATTTACAGCAGCGATTACCTTCCAATAACAAACTTTATGACCAGGATAGGAGAAAGTAATAAAATAAAAGTCATAGATGGAATTTAAAAGCACCAAACTGGACGTAATTCAGTGGTTATATAGAAGATGAAATTACAAAAATACAACACAATAACCAATTAAATATTGAAGTTAAAGCATTAACTGACATAATTACCTCACCTGCAGGAATATCAATTGGTTGTTCTATAAACCACATCAAAAAACTCAAAGTTCTCTGGTGGAACGATGAGATAAAATTATCAAAAGAGCTATATTCAACAAAATTAACGCCCTAAACACATATCGGTTTTTTTTGTGATTATTAATCTGAATAATATTCTTTTAATTTTAACATTATGTTGCCATTAGGGAGTTCATGTAAATTTACTGGTAATCAACTACATTCCCCAGGAATTTAATATTTTTGGTTTTATTTATCTGGTATGATTTTAAATGAGAGTTATATAAATCTATTTCAATTTGTTGAACAAATAAAATTAACTTTATAGTTTTTTTTTATTACTAATATTTCTAAAATTTCATACAGACACAATTCATCAATAAAATTTGTTAAAAAGTATCCTACTTTATATTTTGTACCCTTAAATTCCATTTGTGAATAACATATAAACTGTTCACTAGTTAAATGTAAATTTCTTAAAATAAGTTATCTATAATTTAATTATTACTAGAGTTAACATGTATTTTATTTGTAATTATTTCAGTGTTAAATGAGGATTGTAGAATGATGTATGAAAATTTATATTGACATTTTTTTAGCCAACGATAAAGTTATATTTTTACGGGATGTTATTGCATGGGCATATGATTTCATTTCTTTATGCTTAGCTTCATATCTAAAACACCAAAAATGTTTTGGAGGCCCAGAATACTTTATAACTGTTGGATAATGTATCAATAAATGAAATTTAGGTTTTAAATTATCATTGAATAATAAGGCATATTCTGAATTATGTTTTTCTATCATTTGTTGAAGGTGGAAAATAGAGCCATCAGACATTTGACTTGATAGTAAATTTTGAATAATTTCTAAAAAAATTAAGAAAAATAACCAAACATTGTCATCTTCAGGCACTAAGTCTCCTACCATTAACGGAAAATAATAAATGAAAGTCATCATTTCGCGTGCTGACATTTTTAAGTGAAAATTGTTTAAATGATTTTATTCAATAATAGGTGAGATATTTCCTATTTCAATTGCACCATAATTGAAAATCTGTTTTCTATAGTTTATTAAATCAAGTGAGAAAATTTTAACTACATTAGTATAGTAGTTGATTATAAGACATATGTTGTAATGGCAAATGGCTTCAAATATATCATGCATCATGTCAACACTATAGTTAGTTGTAACGTGAAAAGAAACAATTTTATTTAAAATTGATTCTTTAGAAATCCCAGACAACTTTAAATCATTAATTGCAACATCTTCAGCATAGTTGACTAAATTACGAAGTAGTGAATTATTTTCTTTGCATAGTTTATGTGTTACAGTTTTATGAGCTTTACAAAAACTACAAAAGAAATTGCAAGAAAATTATCTGCTAAATTCACTGATAGCGTTTATTCCTAAATTGTCACCAATAAACAGTCATAAAATAAAATAAACTTTTTTGACACCATTTGAAGTTGTTATGTTGATACCATTTACTTCAATATCATTTAATATATGTATCAATTTATTAAAACATAAATCATTTCCAAAATCTTTAACATAGCAGCTTTAGTTAAAGCAGCTAAATTAATGTTTATTAATTTTGATTGGTCAGATAAGAGAAAACTATAGTATATATCTGAAATAGAATGAACTGAAGCATGCGACCCTAACGGGTTGTTGATTTCGAAGTCATCTATGTACATAAAATAGGGGATTGTAATTTTACCCCGGTAGGGTAACGTTTTTTCTTGCCACAATTTTCCTTGTACAAAATTATTTCTGTTTCATTATTTTTGTTCTTTGTCAATTGTTCATAGATTGTTAAAGTTTTATCTAAGTTGTTATCATGTTCAAAGAATTTTTTTAAACTGAAAATTTATTGGCAATAATACACCCTTAGTAATTTGGTTATTATACATAAGTATAAGTCAATCTCTTCATTAACAGTAAATTGTTGAATGTTTTCAAATAAGTGATTTTCAACTAACCAACTGTTTAAAGAATATTCGGTATTACAAAAATTAAATGTATCAGAAATTGCTGTTGAAATTGTTTGAAAAGTTGCTAATAAAATTGGTTCTTTAATTGTTTCCTTGGCTAAACTAGTTAGTAAACTCACAATTAGTTCCAATAAACTTATTTTCATTTTTTGTTGGATATAAAAAACATCTTTTTTATTGAAGTTATTTTTATTAAGTAATGATAAAGTAAATGTAACTGCAGAAATATGACATGAGTTAATGATACTACTTAAGTCAAAGGAATTATGACTTTATGGAGGGGGTTGTTGATTATAGTTGGTTTTGGTTATATCATGGCTATAGACCAGTGGTTTTCAAACTTTTTTTATACACGGCACACCGTACACTTCAAAAAAATTTTCACGCCACACTGACATTTTTTTAGATGAACAAAATTGTTTTGAATTAATTATAATTTTATATACATTTAATTAGAAATTTTTATTATTTATTTATTAATATTACAATTACAGTATAATTAGTTATTAAATTTATTTACAAAAAAAAGTGTAGTTTATACATAGGTACATTTAATGAGAAATGTGTGCCTGATGGGCGTTACAAATATTTTTAATTCTTGGACGAATAGTTGACAGACATACCCTCATTTCTTCTTCCACTGAGTTTAATTTTTCTCGTTTTTTATTTTTTATATTCGCAAGCGCTGAAAACCCTTGTTCACAAAGATATGAGGTTGAGAACGGCAAAAGAATAGTCAGTGCTTTTATAGATATCTCTGGATATTCTTTAGAAACATATATCCAGAATTTATTGAGAGTGATCTCTTTGAATTTCAACTGCAATGTTCGATCATTTTTAATTGAACAGAGATTTTCTTCTTCAACAAGTTTTAAATCAACCAAGTCACTAATAGACACATTAAAAGGGTCTCGTACCCAGTCATAATTTTTAATATTAATACTTGGAAAATATTTATTCATTTTTACTTCTAACAATGTGATGGACTCGACTATTAATGACAAAATGTTGTCATCCGCAACTAGTAAAGCAGTACGTGGAAACATGATTAAATTACCTTGATTAATTTTAGTTTTCCATAAATTCAATTTTTCGATGAAAGCCATAATTTTGTCCGACGATGTTAGTATATTTTCATCACGACCTTGCATACTTGAATTTAGTTTATTGAGATGCTCAAACAAATCAGTTAAGAAAGATAACTTTGTCCCCCACTCTTCATCCCCAAGAAAGTTGAATTCAGTTTCTTCCATAGTTAAAAATACAAGTAACTCCTCTCTCAAATTGTAAAATCGTGATAAAATATTGCCCCTTGAAAGCCATCTTACTGCACTGTATAAAATCAATCTTGAATAGTCTGCATTCATATCTTCACAATTTTTTTCGAATAGTCTTGATTTATGAGGTCGGCTCTTAATAAAATTTATAACTTTTACAACTTGATCAAGAATATTTTGTAAATCACTTACTAAGGATTTTGCCACTAAGGCCTCTCTATGAAGAAAGCAATGGGTAAAAATAATTTTTGAATTTTTTTTTTTGACTAAAGAAATGAAACCTTTAATTGAGCCAGTCATTGAAGGTGCACCATCAGTGCATATTCCAATACAATTGTCCCACGATAAATTTACTGATAATAAATGATCGTCCAAAACTTTAAAAACATCTTCACCTCTCGTTGTTTCGGGCAATGTTTTACAACAAAAAAAGTTTTCAATAATATCGTCATCAACTACCATGCGTACAAAAACTAAAAGCTGTGCTTTTCCACTTATATCTGTAGATTCGTCTACTTGCAGCGCAAACATACGAGAATCGCGTAACTTATTTAATACTTGCTGCTCAATATCTTCGGACATGTCGTTTATGCGCCTACTTATTGTATTATCAGATAAAGGAATTTTCAATATTTCTTGTTCAGCTTCTATTCCAAAAAATATTTTTACGATTTCACGGCAAGCGGGTAAAATTAACTGTTCACATATTGTATGTGGTTTCATTGTTTTAGCCACAAGCTCTGCTACTACATAGCTCGCTTCTTGAGATTTATCAGAAATTTTAACAATTGTTGTCATATTTTTACTTTGTTTATTTTGTGAATTTAATAAACGTTGAAAATATGTTATATTTTTGTCGATCAAATGTGAATGTTTAGTAAACAAATGACGTTTAAGTTTACTGGGCACCATTGCTTCATTTGACAATTTTTCACCACATACAACGCACCATGGAAGAGGATTATATTTGTATCACCAGTACAAGAAAATCCCATTTTTAAGTAAACTTCGTGATACTGACGAATATTGTATTTTATTTTTTTTTTTGGTGGTTCACTTACTGACGCATTATTGTCAACAGATCGAGTAACAAATGTATCCATGATTATAATAATTATAAATATATGTAAATGTATATCACAAATGTATTTTTTTTAAATACTCGTACGATACGAACTATTCTACGAATACGACGTAAACGTCCAGGCCGGTTGCGACGGATATACTGCCAGAGGTCTAACAATATAACGGATAACCTATACTTTTTATAGTTCAATAGTTATCTGAGATTACTTATCTTAATCACTTTATTCCTACAAACTGTCGATTTATTAATATATAAATATATATCAAATCCATAGAGATTGAAAGCATTTATTTTCTTATATCGCAATTCAATGCAATCGGTAATTTATGGAAAAACCGCGGCACACCAGTGTGCCGCGGCACCCAGTTTGAAAACCACTGCTATAGACAGTAGGTATCCAAAGACAACGGGGTTTTAATTATAGAGCTATTAACATTGTTAATATTATCGTAAATAGTATAAGCATTATTAAGCGTTGATGTAGGTAAACTAAAAGTATTTTTTAAGTGCTTTATTGTAACGTGTCTTTTATAACTATTTAAATTGGGAAATATTTGAGTGCATTGGTTTTCTATGCATTCATATGTACTCGAAGACTTTAACATATGAAATATTTTTAAATGAACTATCAGTGCTGACAAAATTGAAATATCTTGTTTGCAAATAAAACAAATTATAATTGTAAATTGGGTATTGATGGTTGAATAAAATAATCATAAAAATTGTAGTTTAATGGTTGCCACAATATTTCATTAAACATTTTCCCTGACTTTTCCATGACTTTTCCATACCTTTCCCGTGTGTTTCCAGTATAATATTATACTATATTTTAAGGGTAAATAAATATTATGTATAACAATTTTGTTAATTTTATTATACCTACCACCCTTTTTATAAATAACAAATAGTTTAAACTATCAATGAACCTGCTTTAAAAATATTAGGGATTAAGGTCATATTCTAATTTATTATTACAAAATAAGATTGATATTTTAAAAAATAACATGATATAAATACACATAATTTAATACAATACATAATATTTATTAGATATGTATGTCAACAGAATAACAAGTATTTTGGTATTTTAAAAATATTAATAAAACATAACATCAATAAAAACAATATATTTTTTAAAAATGCAATAAAATAAGAAATTAAAAAAAAAATATAAGCCTTTGTTTTTAACCAGTCTTTTGGTATTTTAAAAATATAAATAAGACATAACATATAATAAAACAATACATTTTTTAAAAATGCAACAAAATAAGAAATTAAAAAAAAATATAAGCCTTTGTTTTTAACCAGTCTTTTGGTATTTTAAAAATATAAATAAGACATAACATATAATAAAACAATACATTTTTTAAAAATGCAACAAAATAAGAAATTAAAAAAAAAAATAAGCCTCTGTGTTTAACCAGTCTTTTGGTATTTTAAAAATATTAATAAAACATAACATCAATAAAAACAATACATTTTTTAAAAATGCAATAAAATAAGAAATTAAAAAAAAAATATAAGCCTTTGTTTTTAACCAGTCTTTTGGTATTTTAAAAATATAAATAAGACATAACATATAATAAAACAATACATTTTTTAAAAATGCAACAAAATAAGAAATTAAAAAAAAAAATAAGCCTCTGTGTTTAACCAGTCTTTTGGTATTTTAAAAATATTAATAAAACATAACATCAATAAAAACAATACATTTTTTAAAAATGCAATAAAATAAGAAATTAAAAAATAAATAAACCTTAGCTTTTAACCAGTCTTTTGGTATTTTAAAATTATTAAGAAGACTTGAAACAAAGAGATGAACAATTTATCTTAATATGTAGTTGCATTTATTTCAAGTCCTCTTAATCAAACATAAAAATTATTTTATTTAAAAAAAATGAATGCTACTATTAGGATAGATTTTTCATCTCTTCTTCGATAGCATCTATATTACGTTTAGCTTCTTCAAGTAATTTAATTTTTTTTTCTTTTAGTTCTTTTAATATTTCCCCAGCTCTTTTCTTGTTTTTAGCTATTTCTTCTAAATCTTGAATAGCCTTTTTTTTATTTTCCAATGCACTGTTGTAATATGATCTAGCAGACCTTACTGTTAAAATCATTTTTTTGGAGATATTAACATTTTCCAATCCACCAGCACTATGTAAACCATCCCACACATGTCGTTGATTTATTAATGATTCCTCACTCAAATTTTCAATTATACATTCCTTATTAATGCTGAATCCTCGCTCTACTGTAGCATTACCATGTGATAAAACAAATATCTAAATTAAATAATATAACAAATTAATATACTGTTAAAGTAAGGGTTATACTAAAAAAATGCATAATAATGTTATAAATTAAATACTACTACACTTTTTCTAACATATTTATTTGACTAACTTTTTTCAACAAATCCATTTGAACATCGGACATTTCTTCATATTCTAGACATATATTTCGCCAAAAATGATCCAATCTAGTTTTATTTCGTACAAAGCATTTAGCTCTTTCGAGAAATGCTTCATTTGAAAAGAGATTAATGAAACCTCTCTCAATCAAATCTCCTTTGTTCCCGTATATCCATTGATTTTCAATCATGTGTGATACAGTTGTTTTTAACCGAATCAATGAAACACGTCCTCTTGAAGATGAAATAACATTTGGGTCACAAAACGTAAGTGCTTTCACCAACTTAAACTTCAAAGGAGATCTAAAATGAATAATTTATTAAATTAAAAAAACAAAATAAAAATACTTAATTTTTTCAGAATCTTATGTGTAATGAGTAACTAAAAATAATAAGTCTTACTTTGTAAGAAGCTTTTGACAAAAAGTTTGCAGGATATTTAAACATTCGGTTCTAAACATGTACATATCTTTATCGTTGGCCACAATTGTTCGAATAGCAGCACGCGTTAAGAATCCCAAATTAATTTTCTTTGCTCCAACATTATTATCTTTATTTAAAATGTCAATTTTAGAAATATCAGTATATTTGTCTAGTACTTCTTGTTTAATAAATCTTGAAAATACCATCTTTAAAACATTGATCAAATCTGTATAAAGATATGGCACAAGAGGTTTATCCGACTGAAATGATTTCAAAAATGGTTCAACATCTAGTGCTAATGTCTGAAAAAATGCTAAACGAGCTTGTAAAAATTGTTCGTCCAAACAAAATACCATCATTTTGTAACTATATGATGTTGGCATTCTATTTGTATTTTTAACTCCATTAACATATTTTCTTAAATAGGGTAATATATCAATAGCTCGCTCCGAAACTTCAACATTTTGCAACCAGCGCACAGCACAAAACTTTTTGGGAAATACTGTTCCACCTGAGTAATGAATATAATCAGCACGTCTTGCAGGTACATCTTTGAAGACATTATAAATTGCTCTAAGAAACTCAACAATTTTCCAATCATTTATTTTGATTGCATTTTTAAAAGAGTTATGCATTGTATGGAGCCCACAGCTACCAATGTCGATAATATGTGGATCTATTGGATCATGTATCTCTTCTAATTTTTCTTTAAAATCCCGTAGCATTTTGTGATTTACATTTGGGCCATCCATTGATATTTGTAAAATTCTTCTTGTATTTAATTTATTAATTGCCTTTTCTAATGCTTCAACTAAGTCCAGTGCTGTAGAATGACCCAAAAACACTGACGTTAAATATCGAGATACTACCTCATTCTCTTTTTTATTCCAAAAACGTACATGGACATCCATCTGTTCCTTTTGACAGATTTTATTTAAGGATTCATCAAAGGCAATACTATAATAGTCACACTCTACGAGTAAATCATGTAATTCTGAAATAAAGTACCGAGCAAGACCATAATTTATTAAATAGGTCAATTTAGTTCTCTGTAAGCTTATATTTTTTGCAGTATTGCTATCCTCGAACATACTTTTCATCGCTACAATACTTTTGCCACCAGCTGACATGGACATATGGGATGAGATAACATGAAGACTCCAAATTATTTCGGCTTTAGTAGTTTGATCACGTTCTATTTGAATTGTTTGTTGAACCTTGGGCTTTTCACATGTTCTTGTTGTCTCTATTATTTCACTTACTACAGTTTCATCTTTTTTATCAGAAATAAATATGTTCATGCTTGGAGAACTTGTAGAAGCAGACACACAAACTTTGTGTTTTTTGGAATTCATGTGACTATTTACAGCTTGAATACCCATATTACTCAATGAAACACTTTTTTTACACACTGCACATTGAAATGAGTTTTGACACTTTTCGTCCACTTTGAGCCAAGGCTTGAATCTTTCATTTGTTAGCCATGACATATTAAAATTAGTTTTCTTGTGAGACATGGTATCTACTATCTTTAATATTTATTTTATAAAATGAAAAACAAAACTAACTTGTATATTATTATTAAATTAAATTATTATGATATATAACATAATAGATCAACATAAAATAAATTCATAATACATAAATTTAAACAATATAATTAAAACAGTATCAAATATAACGAAATTTAATTAATAATTTATGCCTATTGCCTATTAACAAAATTAACAAAACAAGTAAAATGGTTAACAGCGATAACAAGAAATCAGTATGACCTTAGAAGAATTGATATCTTCATTTAAATTATTATCATAGATTATAGTAATACAATTATCTATGGTCATTATCACAGTGCTGTAGATTATAGTATATCATTCTGTGGTATATCTACAACCGAGGTCATTATTACGAATTAAGATAATGCTATCTTAAATGGTGAAAATGATTAATGATTATTATCAATTATCATGTATTTATAATTTATAAATTATTTTTATACACATTTTGTAATGTTTATTTTTTATTCCAAAACGAAAATTAGTTTGAAATTAAATTCCAGAATTTCATGCAAATTCCCTGACTATTCCATGTTATCCCTGACTTTTTTAAATTCCCTGACTATTCCAGGTTTTCCAGGTTTCCAGAACCCGTGGCAACCATGAGTTATCATGCACTACAGAAACTATGAAAATAACATAAATAATAAGGTACTTACTTTTATGTGACACTGTAATATTGTAATAAATTATAATATGAATATACCTGATTAGCTCAATAGCTAATATGGCAGAGGAACAGTTTCTCTGGACTCTGAACTAATTAGTAATTAAACAACTGCATAAGTGCATACGAGCAACTATGTTTCATAACACGAAAGACAAAAACGATAACAATGAATTGATGAATTTAACTTTTTGTGTATAAATAATCATAATATGTTATCAAATTAATTTTATGCGTTATTGGAATAATAATAATTGTTGTGGTTCTGCAACTAATTAAGATATACATAGAATACGAATTTTGCATTTGCTGGAAACTAAGTTAATAATAACATTTATCAATCTAAAGTCTATACTTACTACTGAAATGATAATGGTTTTATTAATTTAATTCAACGTAATTTTATTTTAAAAACATCATTTTTTAAATCAATAATGCAATTATTAAATAACACATTATATAAATAATTGTGATTGTTAAAATGTGAAAATATATAGTATTCATTTCAATAAACCCAATTGTTGTTTTTAACAAATATTAATTAATTTAAACATATTTGTAATAAAAATAATAAAATAAGAACATTGATTCAATAAATGTCAGATTGTTAAAAATTGATAATTGTTTATTATTATTTTTACTCATGATATTTGGTTCAGTGTACGATTATATGAAAAACAATTCTGGACGAATATCGTGGTCTGTTAACTCAGTGTATACAGGTATCACTAAGTAGATTTTAGGTATGCGTATGATCGTTATCAGTGTATATTAATATTAAAATAATTTATTTTACTAGGTACTAATAATACGCTATGTTGAATACTTGAATTAATTTTCGCTGCAAACATTGCATTTGAAATGTCATACTGTGTATAAATAGGTATAATAATTCATATAAAAGTTGTAAGGGGCATCCTAACCGATCAATCTATACTTGTGGCATCTCCCAAATCCTTACCTGGTATACTCTTATCTCCTCAATTATTTCCTGCTGTTTCGCCTCAATCATTAATTGATGTTGAATCTACATTCTACTCGCCGTTGTAAGGGGCATCCTAACCGATCAATCTATACTTGTGGCATCTCCCAAATCCTTACCTGGTATACTCTTATCTCCTCAATTATTTCCTGCTGTTTCGCCTCAATCATTAATTGATGTTGAATCTACTCGGTCGATACAAGAAGTTGTAACTTCAAATATTCAGTACATAAAGCCAATAGATCCCAGCTCACAAGATGTCTCCACTGGTAATATTTCATAAATATTTACTATCATAATCATGACAGTATGAATAATAATATTTAATAATTTAGATGTTTTGTTTAATGGAAATAACACTAACAACAATGAGCAAGATCTATTTGAATTTTTATCATCATCTAAATCTAGTGACTACATTATAGAACCATCAGATGACCAAGAGCATAATGTTATGATTGGTGTTGAGGCCGAAGCGCGATTCCACGCCAGCCGACACACACACACACACATAGTCACATATCATTGTTTATGTTTGTACTGTATATTTTAGTTTTATTATGTAATACAATATTATATAACATGCGAACTATCGCGATTATTATTATTACACGGCCGCCGTACATATGATTACGTCCTCACGCATATCACTATTATATACTTTACTCACCAGTCGCGACAAAGTCGTTCATATACGCACATCGGTGCGTCGCATATAAGTGCGGAAATAAATCTGTTTCTTTTCGGTGCGAATCACCATCTTATTATATTATTATTCATTGTAAATCTGATATTTACTCAGAGAGTGTTCTTGTAATATTAAATGTATTGATTTACCTATTATTGTAACTTTACGTGTGCGGTATCTACCATATTATTAAATTATTATTCATTGTATCTGTGTGTGTAATTATATTATAGTATTTAGATACAGGTAGCAGCTGGCCAGCCGTGCACCGACAACTGTGAGTCTTATAATACCTATTATTATTGTTTTAATTTGCCGTGTCATAAGGGCCGCTTAATATTCTATAATATTGTATACAAGTTTGACAGCTCTAATAGCTGCTCACATTATATTTATTCTATTTGGTCATAAGGACCACACATCTCTTGTATCAATTGCCAAATTTACTATTATACTTATTGTGTTGAGCCAGAAGGGCTAAGATTTATCATTATATTTACATTTTTCTTGTTAGGCAATTGTTAGCACGACCATTTATTTATAATTATTAGGTCAATCTTGAATTATTGAATATTGTTGTGATTACATATACCTAAATATACTTATATTGTGTATTACACCATTATACAAATGTATTATTTCTATTAAACAGCAACTCAAGGTTACCTAAAAGTATTACCATTTTTATAGTTTATTGTACACACCCATACACATACACACTCACACATCCATCACGCAACAGCACTCTCTGGTTTTGCTCGGCGACCCCGGCCACTTCCTTTGAGTAACTAAACATACATTACACACATACACAGGTCGGTCGGTGTGTGAGTGCACGCGCGAAGTATCTGGTGACCGGGCATCACGGACTATTATCGTTCGTTCCCGGCCCGTACAATTGGAGTGGGTTCAATTTCTAGAGGTATGTAAACTAATTAATTTCATTTAATTTTGTGATTATTGTGTCTGTTGAGTATATATTTCCATACCTAACTACCTCAGTACCTCTAAATGTTTACGTTCTTAAACTTTTAAAATATGATGCTCATATATATTATATATATACAAATCTAAAATATTCTCTTAATATTCCATACACTTGTGAATGTGGAGATAATATTACTGTTGTACACCATTTCTTTGATAAATTATTTAAGTTTGCTCTAAATTAATATACATATATTCTTAAATATGAAAAATAGGCTAAATATTCTCTAATCTCCAAAATATATTAGGTCAGGTCCACATTTTTCATCCTCATTGATCTGCATAAAGTCAATAGAAATATGTAAAAACGTAAAGATCCACTATCCAATTATTACCAACATTTTTCTCATATACATATATGGATACATACTAGGGTATTATTTTTTTGAATTAACTTGATCAAATTAATTATTATTATAGATTGTTGTTGCAAAAATGTTGATGCTGTAAAACAATTAATATTTAATCAGTGCAAAAAAAGGGATCAGCAATTTATGAATCAAGTTTTTACATTAAATGGATCTAATACACGTATATGTGCAGCTCTTCAGCAGATAGATAAAAAGCTGAATAGTATTATGACAGCTGACAGTCGCTTAAGAGCTTTAGCTATACCAATCTCAACAATACCATCACCATTTTTCGATTTAATTCCAGTGAAAAGTGAAGATGATCTTTTAACTGTAGAAAATCCTATCAATAGTAATGATATAGATGAAGTTGGAAAAAATAAAGAAAATTTAGTGAGTATAAATTGTATTGTTGATGTAATATTTGTACATTTAAATGATCACTACTATTTTTATTATTTAGGTATCATATGAAGTATTATTATACCTGATTATAATACACTTTTTTTATTCCAGAAATCATATATTTATGTAAAAGTTCGTAGATTACCACTTAGTGCAGCCATTAGAACTGCAATTGATTTATGCTTTGAGAAAAATATCTTGTACCATTGTTTGCGCACTGCCACGGAGCTATTGAAGTTCTATCTCTAGCCGGCCGTGCGACACTCGCGACGTTTATTTACACGCTGAAAAGAATTATATGACTAGGAGGAGTAGGCACTACTAATACTCATAATAATCAAACAAACTTGACGGTGTGCACTGGTGGCACTGAACAAATCTCTTATTACAATAAAACAGCAGTGTTATAACGGGGGGGGGGGGGTATGATCACACCTTACAATAACCTAATAAGCGGGAATGGCGAAGTTCACACGATATATAATAATATTATCTGAGAAAAACAATAACATGAAAAACGGAATCATATCTGTTCGGTGGTGGTGATAATGGCATGGAGTGACAACAGCAGCAAGCTGACCCACAGAGTAATAATATATAGAGGAGCTATACCGTATAATACACTACATACCACGAACTAAGATATACAGGACTGAACACTATAGGGCGGAGGGGGTGGGTGATACGGTCAGAAAATCTTGCTCGTCGGTGCATTGGTGAATAAAGCGCCATCTATTAACATCAGTAGTAACTACAAAGTTCTACATTTATTTTAAGCACGAACTAAAATAAAATACAATTATGACATAGATATTAGAGTACATTTTACTAGTCATCTTACTACCACGAACTACGATATCTTAGTTCGTGCTTTCTACATCTTAGTTAATGTATCTAAGCTTATAGTATTGATATTATTTAGTAAAATATTTTAAAATTATAATATATTTATTTACAATGGGTCGATAATGTAGCGTATAAATTGTTCAACTCGCAATTCCAAAGTGACAACTGAACGTGTAACATTATTTTCAGTACCAAAAGATGACTACTTAAAATCTCAGTGGCAACATTAACGAACATAAAATCAAGAGGAAATTTAGTTCATCCAAACTCAACAATTTATACACTCATTTCAAATTTAGAAAAGTCATTTGAAAACCACTGTGGGAGTCCAAGTACCTTTGATGATACTGTTAATGATTTTTTGGAAAATAATAACAATCTCTACTTTCCATGTAATGAACATAAAAGTGATATTATGAGTTCTATAATTGTATATTATGTGACCATGAGAATGAGACAATATTCTTGTATGCATAATAGAGAACAGCAACATTGAAAAAAATTAATAACCATTGTCAATTTAATATTTATATAATAATATTACCTACCTTCAAATTTCAATCTTCATCACAAATATATATTTTAGATATTTATAACCATGCAATATTAAATTGTACGTATGTAATGCAACGGTAGTGTATTAAAATTCAGATGATTTAGTAAACCGACAGAGTGCGCCACAAACACCAAGGTACACTTCAGCAAGAGTACCCGACCGCAATATCTAGAGTCGTTACCAGTCCTGTATATCTTAGTTCGTGCTACATACTGATTTGAGGCAAGCAAAAGGGCGAGCATCAGTGTCGCCACAAGCTCATTATAAAATTAACGTTTAACACGTCTTGTTTTACTTCTTCATGGTCTGTACTGAGTATCACTAATTGTTTTTGTCATTTTGTCGACACAATAATACACAATAATTATTATTTAAATTTTATTTTATTATAATTTAACATAATTTAATTTATTATATTTAACAATAGATACTGAATGTATATTTAAATTTAATATTTTTTCTTAAAGTAAGCTTAAATAATATGAAAATTTAGGTTATCACCTAATAATATTACAACACAAGGAGTGAATCTTTAAAAAAATTTAAAAAATATTTATTGACCTTTAAAAATAGTTAGTTTGTTGTACCACGATCTTAAAGATACTGTTTCGTTTTGTTTACGACACATATAATTAAATTTAATATCACAATACGTCGAAATAATCGCCTTTTGTAATAAAATTACATGATTTTCCAGGGGTCCATTTTGATCATTATGGAAATTAATCGATTCAAATAATTTATTATTATTTAAACTCCTAAAAATTTTTGTAATAACCAACATTTTATTAAATTGTTTTTCACTATATGTTTTTAAATACTTTTCTGTAGTCACACAAATTTTCACAACGTCGTCACTCGGATAAGTTAACCCTCCTTTATCTTTAATACTAATTATTGAATGAAAAAAATTGCTTTTATTCCCAAATAATGCACCATTACAAATCAAACACTTTAGTTTTGAAGATAATTTATGTGATACAAATCCTGCTATGTATAATGTAACCTCCTTAGAAAATTCACTCAATTCACAATTCAAATGTAACCCATCAGTTTCAAAATTATATTGCTCAGGCTCTAAATCAATATCTTTATTTAAAGTGCAATTAGAATTATTAATAGCCATAATTGGATCTGTAACACTGGAACAATTTAGTATAGGAATATCTTCCAAAGCCATACAATTTCCTTACCCTCTGTCTTTAATTTGGGCATTGACCAGTAATTTTTTGTAAGCTGATTTAAATTGGCGAGCAGTTGGATTATTGTTATAGCCCCCTTGACATCTGACACTACCAAAAAAATCTCCAAATGGTCTTGACTCAGTTTATACATAGGAATAAATTTTAGACAATTAGTATCAATTAATTGAGATTTAATATTTTTTAATGAATTTAATGTCATCAATAACCCTAAAAAACCAGTTGCTCGTTGAGATTTCACAACTAATTGGCCACTTTCAAATTTTAAGTTATTTACATAGAAAAAAAAAAGATTTATGAAAGAATTAATTTTATCAAAATTGTCCATACAAACCGCGCCTTTAAAACCATATGACACTAGGTGCCTAGAATTAAGAATATCAAAAGCATCATTCATAATTCTTATGAAATGTATTGTAGCTTCACAGTCTTTAAATTCAGTAAGTTGTAAGTTGTCCTTACAGAACAGTAAGGCATCCGCAACAGAATTCGATAAAAGCTGGGTTGCTAGTTTTACTTTCATTTTTTTTTTAAATAAAATATATGCTCTTTTTTTAATTTGTTACCCAAGTGAAACTTTTCATTTTCCTGTAAAAATAACAATTTTTCAATGTAACTAAAATTAATAACACCTCCATTGTGATCAATTAGTATTTTTTTTTCGCCAAAAGTGTTTCTAATAAGCTTTATCATATGTGCAGCATCAAATACAACATTCACACTATGATTGCAAACTTTAAAGCTAGTTATAATATTAGCAGGATTAGCATCTAAAACACAGCCAAGAGCTCTTGCCATACTTAGATTTACAGCAAAGCCATCAAAAGTCAAACTAACTATTTTTATGCCAGTTTCAGAAATTACATCAATACAGCGCCTTACTAAATTCACTTTTTGTGTGCTATTTAAGTGGTTACATAGAAAATATCCAACTGGGATTTTCCATGAAGCATTAATCCCAACAACCATTAAAACAAAGCATTCTGTAGCCTCCTCCATAGTTTCATTTTGAATTTCTGATCCAAAATTATTATAACCATGATAAGTGTAACCATCCCATTCGACGTGCTTTCTAATTGAGATTTCATCCATAAGCAATGAACAGTAAATCTGAGTGGAAGAATTCTTACAAACCTAGGAAAGCGTGTCAATAGCTTCTTTGGTAAATCCAGGTTCGGCATCGACATGAACATACCACTTACTAAGTGTTCTTCGGCAAGGAAGCACACAATTAAATTCATCGCGTACAAATCGATACGCTTTAGGGGAGTAAAAATTTAAAGTTATAGCAAACCGTCTAAGTTCCATGCTATATTTTTTAGGAAGCTTTTGCCCAGCGTTTTTTTTAGCAAAATTAGTTATCAGATCTTTGTGCTTACTAAAATTTAGATCTATCAGGTTTATTTGGTCCTGGTTGATTAAATTTTTGTCCTCTAACACTTTGATCACACCTATAACATAAAAGTGAATATATTTAAAACATCAGTTCTCAAATTAAAACAATTTTTTGTAGCAATTAGTTTATACGTCCTTTTTAAAGAAGAAATATTTTTTTTTGTCTTCTCCCACATAGCAAATGTATGTCCACAGTATGTACTTAAATGGTCCTAGCAGGATGGTCAGGACTATCCTCAGGACGATCAGAGGATACCCATAGAATGTCCAGATGTCCTTTTTTTATTTATCCTCTGGACGTCTCACACGGATGAACTAAGAGGATCCTATCAGAATGAAGTGAGGACATCTTACAAGGATGAAATGAGAACCCCCTATCAGAATGAAGTGAGGATATCCTACAAGGATGAACTGAGAACACTCCATCAGAATGAAGTGAGGAGATCTTACCCTGATGAACTGGGAATACACTTAACATATAAAATTAAGAATTAATTACATTTTTATTTTACATGTAATATCAAATATATTAGTACATACATACAACTCAATATAATCAAAATAAAATGTCTAATTTTAAGTGTTTATAAAATAAAATAACAGTCATTAGATAATAACAGATTAGTATAAAAGTATTATACAACAGTCTTACAATTATCACATAGTCAAAGTATATATTGCCACAGGGTAACAAATATTTAAATAAATTGTAGTTATGAGGAATCCATAAATTAAAAAAATAATAATCATTCAGTATAAATGAACAGTTACATAATTAATATATAAAAAAAAACCAAAAAAAAAAATCTTTTTGGGTATTATGGTTATTGAAGACAAAAAAAAATATTTAATTAAAAATGTTGGTATGATAGTAATAGCTATAAAATAAAATAATAGTCACATGATTAGTAGAAAAGTATACAAAAAAATTCATAAATAAAAAAAAAATAATTCAATTTAAATTAAGTCAGATATGGTAAATAAAAATTTTAAAATTAGGTCACATACATACACAGTAATTAACACATGACAGCTTTTAATTTTGTTCCTAAAAAAAGGATTAATAATATTAATTGAAATTTCAACAAAAATTAATGATCATACAAACTTTTATAATTATTTAACTTACATTATCTACATGGCAATTTTGTTTGGTGAATCTTTCATTTGCATGGCGTAACCAACTTTGAATTGGCTCTTGCAATTTTTTTACTGTAAGTTCAGGATTATTCTTCAACATGACTTCTAAAAATAAAATAAAATCAATATTGTAATATTTCATAATTAGGTTTGTCACACTATATAAATGGTACTTACTTTTTAGATAAATATTCATCATTAGACGACATGATGATAAATGAACTATGAACTATTGAACTGTATTAGAAATTTTGAGTTAGGTACTAAGTTACCTATATAATTTAGAATTTTTTAATTAAACATAACTACATTGTAATTACTACAATATAATATACGAACCTGTTGAAGATCAGCCAACCACACGACTACCTACTGACTAGTAAGTCATAACACTAGTACGCGTATAAAATAAAACACAAGTATAAAATCAAGGTTTATAAAAAAAATATGTAATATCGTCGAGAAGTGAGAACTGTTAACTGCAGAGAACAGAATGTCGCAAACGGCGTGGGAAGGCCCAAGAGTGAGTGATGATGCGCGCGGCCGAGTTGGTCAATTAGCCGGCTGACCTGAGCCGCACGAACCAGCGCGACCCTAGTGACGACCGTTGTACTGCCGCGTATAGAATATTAGAAAAAAAATAATTTTGTAAAATGAATTAGTGTACCAATATGGATATTTTTAGAAATTTAACGATGAAAAAATTCCCTATGTTATACGATAACATCGATAACAAATAAATACTTGTTTGTGCGTACTGCACTACCGCCATATATACCAACTAGATTAGTCTGGAATTCCATGAGATAATTCTGTCTGTTATAGTGTTATCTCCATTCTCCGTGGGAAAACTGCCCGATGCCCGTTAACTCATACAATAAATACAGTATAATATTAAATATGCTAGTGGTTTGTACCTATATATTGATTGGTAATGTTCATATACTTCATGGTGCCTGGTGGTACTTATTAATACGTCTTTCTGAGTAGGTACATGATAAAATAATTATATCTTCTGTGAGTCCTTAATTATGATGTAGATTTAAATCCTCACAAATTCCATTAAGTATTCAAATAGGATTTACCCAATATCCTACCAGTACCCTAATGGGAGGTAAGTCATTTGAGACTGTACTAAGAGCATCATCAGAATGTCTTTTTCGAGCATACTGTTAGGATAACTTGCGGACATGATTAGGATGGTCCTAATGACGTCCCGGGAAGAATTTTGCTATGTGGGCTGATTTGTTGATTGAGGACTTAAATTTTTTTCCTTTGATTAAAGTTTTCGCGTACCAGGGTTGAAATAGTTCTTTTCAAAAAATGCTTTTTTGGTGTATCATTATCACACAATACTGCAGCTTTTGAAAATAAATCTCTAGAAACAACCTATAACAAAATATTATTTGCATTTTAATTAAAAAAATATATTATTTTTACACAATAAAGTACATAAAACAAATTTATATCAATGTTACTTTTTGTGTAGGACATCCAATTGAAAAAGAACTTGATGGTTCATAGTCTAGAATACAGTAGAAACCGTTTATAATGACATTCAAGGGACTAGTCAAAGTTAGTCATAATAACTGATTGTCATTATAACCAAAATTATAAAATTATATATAAAAACTTGATTATATATTTCTGTTATATTAGTTTGTACTTAATTTGTATAAAAATCATATACCTAATATTTTTTTTTCAATTTCTTTAAAATATTAACTATATTAAGTATTATCAGTTGTAATATATTTACCTTTGAAAAACATTTACTACAGTTATATAAAATATTTTCCTAATATAACCAAAAATTACCGTCATGATATCCGTATAGTCATTATACAGACGTCATAACAATCGATACAAATTAGTACACACAATATAGGAGTTTTGCCGGGATCTTTATCTAATGTTACTACACCCAATATGTCACAACTGGTGTCATTATAAACGGTTTCTACTGTACTTGTATTTAGTGTATTGGAACAACTCTGTAGTTCACCACTTAAACTGTCAATTGGTTGAATACCATCTATTTCAAAATTATAATTTTTTACCTAAAATATTCAAAAATGTATAGATTAATTCAGTATATTATACTATATACTATATATATTATATACAATACAATATTATATTGTATAAGCTTAAGGTAATTTATGCATTTAAGTAAATGTATGAGTGCATTCATTAAAATTAAATATTAATAAGTATAATGCTCACAGTTGTAGTTTCAGTTATTTCAGTAGATACAGGTTTTAAAGGCATAAACTTGACCTCAGGTACATTAATTTTTGCCTAAAAAATTGTTTGTAAATTGAATTATTAAAATATCGTAATTGTATAAAAAGAATTGTCTAACTTGTAATAATCATACCGATTTCAAACGACTAACTGATATTGAAGGAACTGAAAATTCTTTTAGTAATTTTGTGTTATTATATTTTCTAAAGCAATCTGCAGTAAAATGTTCAGAACAAATAACACTTCTTGGTTTAATTGTTTTATCCTCTGTTTCACATTTCCTAATAAAATATTTTTCATTCTTCGGTATTCTATAATAATAATAACAATAAATAAGATTAGCCATTAGGTACATTATAAAACAAACATATAAATTAATTTATTAGATAAACTTAAAGGTACTTACTGATGGAAACTTATTCCAAGATCTTTGCTACCAGAATTTCTCGTACGACCACAAATATAACAACTCGGCATAATGGTATACAAGTTAACAACAGAACTAACAAAATACTAACTTTAAAACTTTAGCACATAAGACGTAAGTACATAAGTGACAAACGTTAGTCTTCGGTAAATGTGGACTCAGTAAAGTTGATGAATGATGTCTTATCATTGAGTAATAATAATGCCGGTAAGATAATAATGATAATAATATTTTCTGTATCATCAGTTTACAGTGTAACAAACATAAATCAATACTGGGATTTTTGTTTAGTCATAAATGGTTACTATGTTACCCGACCTTTTGCTGACTTCAAGTGAATAGAACTATAGCCACCCCCTGAGCTGACCCCTGGACACGACGGCGAATACACTGGTCTCCACTGACAGCAACAAAACAAACCAGGATCGATTCCCCGATTAACGCACCGGCAATGACGGATTGGTACACCTGAGTGGTGCGGCGCTCGCGGCCTAACGGCGTACAACGGGGCACAGCGGCAAACCACGTTAAATCCCGAGATCGAACCACGATGGGTGGCGACCGGGGACGGCCTCAACGACACGACACGCGTTACCGGTACAACGCACGCACACGGTCGGGGATATTCACACGCACGGTGATGGATGACACAGGGGGGATCCGAACACGCACCACGGTGAATAAGAGGGTTTCTTGAAGTCGACGTTACTCGCCACAATGACGGACGGACGCGTTGACGCACACGTGGCGGTCGAAACGGCCGAGCACGAACCACAAAAACACTACGAGCGAGTACTCGCTTAATCAAGCCACGGAAAAGCGGCGATGTGCACACAACCGAAAGCAAAACAAAACGTGGTCGACGAACGAATCCGGACACTTTAGAATCAACGATGGCGCGGGTACGAACACATTAAGATCGACCGGCCAAACACGGGTGTGCTGAGAGAACTGGTTGCCGATTATCGCCCGCGGCTGGAAGCGCACCACGAAAAGGCGATCACGTGGTGGGGGGACGGGGACGGGGTTCGACTTCGTGAAAGCGCGACACGCGACGCGCTGCACACTGGTGCAACGGTGTGGTTGCACAAACAACCATTATAGTTACCATGGAAAAACAAAAAAGAAGTTTTCAAACTTGGGCTTAGGTATATCAGATTATTTATGGTACTTATATATATATCTATAAATTAAATTATTTTCATTTTCGTATAGTATTTATGGGTAATATACCCTTATTAGGGAATATTAATCAAAAATACATTGAATATATTATACAGATATTCTATATTTCTTAACTAAATAATGTATCCTTAATATTTATTAATTTAACCATAAAGTTTTTTTTTTCTAAATTGTAGATGCTTTATCTGGGTTAAGATCTACTATTCAGGACGAAAACACGTTTAAGAAAGTTATTGATAACTATTTAAGGCGTTCGAAACCAAAAGAGTAAATCTTAATTTGGCTTACATGCAGTATTATTTTTTGTTTCTAATGTTTATATAATATTATACCTATACAAGTTTGTTTTTATTTATTTTAAATTCTGTTATACTATTATGAACAAGTTTTTTTTTAATTTTCATAGAAATAATTTACTATTTCAGAGCATTATTTTTTTTTTTATGATACTTTGTAATTTTTTATTAAATATTTGAACAAAAATGATTATACTAACTAGTTATTTAAGTATTTTATTAATTATTTTCTAACTTTATATAATTAATTTTAATTTAATATATTGTTGTATATGGGTGAGTGTGTATGTAGGCAAGTATGTATGTGTGTGTATATATATATATTATGTATACATGTATGTACGTAGTGTGTATGGAGGCTTACATATAAACGCTCAGTTGTGTTAACTCAGGGGAAAATGAGTGTGTGACCATTTTGGTTCTCACGATGGCCTACGAGACCATTTCGGCTGTGTCAGCACATACCAGAGTCCCCGGACAGACCGTTGCGACGGGCCCGGTCGGTGCCCAAGGATCAGTCGAGTCGAGTCAAGTCTGATGAGAAGAGTGAACGACACCAGCGTTACTCTGCAAAGCATCTTTTAAGTTTTATTACAGAGCGTCACGTATATTTTAATCAGAGCCTCTCATAGTATTAATTTATCAGTGTTAATATTTTATTCATTTATATTCTATACCGTGTTTAATTCAATAAATTGATAAGTATACATCTATTCAATCCTTGTGTTTCTACATTGTACACCAATACCCAAACTTTGAACGTCATTCGACGGCGGACTACACTTCAATATATATATAAAAATGTCATATAAAGATCACGATCTCCATAGCCAGAGTAAAAAAATAGTTTATAATATTTATTTATTTTTTAAAAAACTATCCGAATCAAACGAACTCTACTCCGATTTTTTTTAAAAAAACACAAGACGTTACTGCTGATGCTTGTGGAATATCGAAACGCTCCATTCAGCGAATATGCTCAGAAGTGAAGAAGACTGATGAATTACCTGAGGCGGGCCCTTCTTTTTCATCTCCACGGAAATCTTACAAGAGGCCAAAACTTTTATCGGAGTTGGATGATTTCGATAGTGAGGTAGTTAGAAGAACCGTACATGAATTTTATGACAGAGGTGAGTATCCTACATCACAATTAATACTTAATGCATTCAAGAGCAAAATAAATTATCCGGGAAAAATAACATCTATTCAAAGACTATTGAACAATTTTAAATTTTCATAAAAAAAATGTAGTGATGGTCGGAAATTTTTAAGAGAAATTTGTAAAATGCGCAAAAACAAAGATTCTCAGCCGATTGTATATCTTGACGAAACATGGGTGAATCAAAATCATTCGCGGAGTGTACAACGGCCGCCGCCACAACAATCGTCACCTGTAATGTTAGGTACCACCCTTGTTCATGTTCGCGATCGGTCCAGCTCGTGGCAGACCATGCGGGCGCTGGTGAAGAGTCAAACATTGGAGGACGTACATACTCTCTTTTTGTCACTTTTTGTTGTTTTAACTAACGAAAAAAATGGTATTGACAAAGAAAGTGGACTTGAAACCTCCTGCGAAAAACATTATAACATTCTCATAAATGCCACGACAACTGGATTTGTAGAATTTAAAGATAAATTTGATGAGATTATGGCCTTTATTGAGACTGAAGATGATGCACGCGAAATTTTGGAAAAATAGTATGAGAGTCAAATTGAAAGTTTAAGCGAAGAAAATCCGTTTAAATCCTGGGCAGAAAAAATATATGACAAAAGTAAGTCCCTGGTTCAAGAAGGATCAGGAATCAATCCTATGTATTTACCTTCTTTAATACCAATTATAGTGAAATGTACAAAATTACTGCCACTGTGGTCTGCAATTATGGTTCCCATATTCGGTTTTGGTGAAGAAACTTCAAGCTCAGCAGCAGTTGAATCGAGTTTCCAAAAACTCAAGGATATTACCTTGAATCATATAGATTTGCCAATGAGTATAGAGTCATTTCTTGAACATCATATAAAATCACTTCGCGGATCATCGCTTTTAAAAGCTGGACAAAAATGTAGATCAATAGTTGAAAACTCGGATAATGTGTATATGATTGATGATGAACATAATGACGAAAATAATATTATTCAGGATAAAAATGACATAGAAGTAGTTTACCAGCGTCCTTTGTGCACCGCTGGTTCTTTGCCATCAATTAATGGAGCTCATAAATGCACAATTTGTATAACACCAGTCCATGCTATTCCAAGTTGTTCTTCACATATACAAGGAGATGAAACATTACGGATATGTAAAAAATGTTCTGAAATTGGTAATGGCAATCTTAATGAACGCAATGGAGACATGGAAAAAAAAAATCTTAATAGTAATTCTTATCTTCTTCCAAACCCGAATTTACGCCATCTCAATATGAATGCTTCAAAAAATATTAACTCACTTCCGTTATTGAAAAATGGATCTCATGTGGATGAATTAAAAAGTCTTAAAATTAAAAACATCGATGGCACAATTATTTTAAGTAATACGTGTGCATTCAATGCAGTAGTACCATTGATTATGGTAGCATTTTGTGATAGCAAGAATTTTTCTAATGCATTTTTCATACTTGTTTGGTACCAGAGCTAAGGAGACGAAATATACCCTAGTAGTACTAATAATAAAAATAAATAATACACGCTGTTACGTAGAAAAATCATTATATTTGGACGTTAAACGCCGAGAAAGCCGCAGGCATAAAGCTCGGACAAAAAGAAATAAAAAAATATACAGCGTAACAAATGGATAAGCCAGTGGTTACGGAAGACAAATGAATAAATAATAGTACACATAAATTTAATAATATATATTACAATACAGATACACCATATCTCCCACCGGCTCCTCTGGACGGAGTGTATGGTATATGATAATTCCATTCGGAACACGAATACTAAATAGGCATATGTGCCTCAATAAATACATAATAAAAGGGTACCTCACCAACTACCACCATGCTTCCTATGATCGCCCGATGGCGCAGCGGCGAAACGGGGCTCTACTCCTCCATGCTTGAGAAACGGCGTATAAAGGGGTGAACTGTCGCCCGTCGGCTTAGTCGACTGCGAAACACACGAAAAGACGATGGGTGACGGAGAAAGTGGGGAAAATGGAGATTATTTAAATTTAATCGGCCGATATTCCTAAACACAGTATCAGTCGGTGTGGCCCGGACCATGGAGATGACGGAGGGGAGCGTGTGTGCCTTTGTCACACCGGCAGGTATTGTCGTCGATTGGCAGACTTGGACCCGCGGGACAAAAGTCACTATGGCACGCACACATAAATCTAATGAACTCCGGTTATAATATAATGTATAATTCATAGTTAAATATTGGTAGCCTGAGTCTGGTCGTCACATACTCTTTTGGAGAGGTATGATTATCATTTAAAAACTTGAATATATATTAATAACATTTTTCTGATATTTTTTTAGGTGAAAATATTGAACACAGCAATGATGCTGGGTGTACAATGGACATAAAGCTGTGCGATATCCCCCAAGTTGTTAATCTAAATTCCATTTCTTATGAACTCCGAGGAGTGATACATTTTCACAGAGGTAGAAGTCAACTTCGAAATGCAGTAGGACATTACTCAGCGTATGTAAAAAGATGCGGCAGAAATTGGGAATAATTTGATGACCTTTAAAAAAAGCCAATGCCGATTAAACAGTCTACAAAAGTATCATGTGAATTATTATTATGCACTATATAATCTTCAACTTAAATGAATGATTATATGAAATACAAACATATTTTTTATTAAAAAATAAAAGTAAAATATTAGCTTAGATACCTATAGTTACAATAAAAAGAGTAAATAATTAATTAATATGTATAATTTTTTTTTGTGACTGTGTACATGATAACTTGTCGAAATAATGCTTCGATTTTTAGCTGCAGTAGCTGTTTTGGTTCAAAAGTGAATCTAGTTGGTGCAAAATTATTTCACAAACCCATTGATAACTAAATAAGTATGCAATTATTTGAATGTTTGAACTGTTTATAATCTGTTTCTTGTTGAACGAGTTGCGTACAAATTCCGAAAATGGTCGTACAAATTCGTACTAATTACCTACTAATTATTTGCACAATTCAAGTATCCATAATTTGTATTTACGCGGTTACGAGGGGCTGAAATAACGTTACTCCAGCCCCCCCCCACATAAAAATGGATTTTTCTCGTTGAACGAGTTGCGTACAAATTCCGAAAATAGTCATACAAATTCATACAAATTACCTACTAATTGTGAATAGTAAAAAATCTATTATTTTAAGGAGTGGGGGGGGGAGTGTAATGCACGTTATCGCGACTTGATTTGTATTGGCGGGGCCCACAGATAACGTACGACGACCCATCGGTATGGGACGATTCTCGTCCGTCGCTACCTCGGGTCGCTGTAAATTGTGGACCATTTTTATTTTTTTATGTAAATTGCGGCCCGGGGATATTTTGTACATACGTAAACTGCGGCCTGGTTATATTTTATACATACGTAAATTGCGGCCTGAGTATATTTTATACATACGTAAATTGCGGCCTGGGTATGATTTTTATCACCTACCCAAATATATTTTTCATTTATAAGTAATTACGTCTAAGCCTTTTTTTGCAAAATCAATATTTTCCTTCTCATTTTTCAGACTTAGGACTGTCAATATAATTGTATCAATATTGGTATGATTAAAAATATTGGTTTTGCTGTTTTTTGTTTTTAATTATTATTAGCAATTAGTAATAATTTGTCAGTAAAAATGTGTATGGTTAAAAAATGTATTATTAAATTAATTTATTATAAACAATTTGTAATTATTAAGAAACTGGTAAATATTTGTAAGACAATTCTCGCACATAGTTTAACGTAGCAATTTTTTTTGCTTGCAATTCATACATTTTGTCATGTATAAATGTTTCTTTTTCATTAATTTTCCTGCTTTTTGTTCCCTGACTTCTCAATGTGATATACGTATCACATTGCATGTTTTTTAAAATGTCAATGAAATCGAATATGTTTGGGTGTGATGAATTGAATGAGCTGTTTAATTTTTTATGAAAAGATTCACAATTGTTTGTTGTGCGCATCATTGATGATACAAATTCGGCCCATATTTGTGGTGGAAACTGCGTCGTTGGTTAAATATGTTTCTAATATGTAGTCAGTAAATTGTATATACTATCCTATTATCTTGTGGTTGCTATGCCATTATATCATACGCAAAACAATCTTCAACCATATCATGACTTAAAAAAGGAGGTCCAAAAAATAATTTAAAAAAATTACTTATATCCGTATTATTGTTTTTGTAATCATCACTTAACCCCAGCTGCTGTATTTTCCTGTACCAACTTTGACCAAGGTGAAATCTACACCCTTTTACTTCAATAGAAGGCCAAACATGTCTTGCAGCATTGTGAATAGCCTTTTCAAACACGGAAAAAAAAATTGGTAGAAGCAGTCAATATATGATTGGTTCAACTGAATTTTTAGGTTGCACCCGTGACCACAAAACTATATGTAAAGGCTACTAGTTCTGTTTTGTTATATGTATTTGGTTCCTATAACATAATTAACCTGTTGTAGTTTGATAGAACATTATGTTGGTACAATAATGCGTTTTGTTCATAGGTACTAACAAAAAATTCTTTACCGATTACAAATCATTTCATTGCAACTACGTAACAATATTCGTTATTATTACAGTGATCTAGATAGTAACAACAAAAATATTATAATGCATATGTGATCACTAAAATCTTATACTTTTGATATAACAATGTTTTTTTGTAATTATAACCGTTTTATTCTGTAGCAATTACTGATCACTTAGTAGCAACTAATATCCTTGTATATGTTTACAACAATTACCTAATTAATTAGTTGTATCTACGTTATACAATAGGTGTAACAATTAAAAATGTAGGTACCTACCTAACAATAAATAAAAAAAAACAGTTTTTTCAAAAATGAATTTATTTTTAATAAATAAACAGCAACATACATTGTACAAAATACATGATTATTCAATTTATTCGTAAGTTCATATTTATATATAATCATATAATCATATTCCTTAAAAATGTCAAATATTATAAAAAATAAATTTATCATCATTATTATGATAATTACTTTATAATATCTACAATATACATTAATTATAATACAAAAATATAATAACTTTGTTATATTATGTAGGTAACAGACAACATATAATAATTGTGGACTGTGGTGATAGTCCAGTGGCGGTTCTGGCATTCAATTTTGGAGGAGGCAACATATTGTAACTCAAGCTAACCCGTGAGGGGCTTCGACCCCCACACCACCCCACCACACCACACCACACCATCAATCAACAAAAATGTAGAAATATTAATTTTATTATTAACAAATACATTTTTAATAATAACGATACAATTTTTTAACTGACTAGGATATTTGTATTCTTTCTAGTACCATACAAATAAAAACAAATTATAGACAATTTATACTTAATAATAGGTATCTTAGATACATAAAATATAAATAACATATAATATCTTATATTATGTCATAATCAAGAACTAAGAAGTAAATATTTTATAATATATAGGTAATAACAAATACATTAGGATTAATAAAAAATAAAAAAAAAAATTGTAATGATGATTATAAACAGTTAATATTGTTTTTATTATGTTTTATATACTAAATTAATAGTTCTGTCTTTTTGACTAGCATAAATATTTATAATATCATCATAAAATGGTTCATTTTGCCTAAGTTGCTGAATTAATAATTTTTCAATAGATATTGTAGAAAGGCAGCTCAAGCGTTGTTGTAAGGTACTATTTCTTAAATAGGTTTTAATTCTTTTTAAACAAGAAAAGCTTCTTTCAACAGAAACACTTGTTGAAGGAATTGTCAAAATTAACACAAATAGTTTATATGCTTCAGGCATAACATCCTTTATACCACTTTTTTCAAATATTTTAACCAAGTCATAAATATGTTGTAGATTTTGATACTTGTCATCATTGTATAAAACTTCTAATTCTACTTTTAATTTTTTTTCATCATGGAAAATATCAGAATATGTCCTTTTTAGATTATTAAAAGCAGTGATGGGAAATGGGTTAGAATATTCTTTGAATTTTGATATATCAGCCAATTGTAAGAATAACAATCTATCAGTATCATTAAATCTTGTACGCAATTGCATAAGAATACTATCTATTATTTCATAAAATAGAATTTTAAAATTTATTTCAGTGTTTGAACTATTTCTTTTAGTTGTTGGAAACTTTGTAAGGGTAACAGATTTACTAAAAAAATTTGAAAACTCTGTTTCATTCCTCTTTTTTTGTATAAGATCACATGTTATATTAATTTTTCTCAGACAATATTCAATATCAAAAGATTTATTCTGTAATGTGTTAAATAAATTATCAGTTATTAAAAATATGTCACTAAATATAAGTGCAAGGAAGGCAAATTCAAAAGATTTAAAATTTTTAGAATGTCCAATCGCACCACAAATAGATTCTGCGGATGAATTAGGATTATTAATTATAGTTTCAAAAACTGTTTGAAACTTGGACCACTCATTAACCAATAAATGCAAAATTTTTGACCTAGATGACCATCTGGTTTGAACAAATTGGGGAACACGTTTTCCAATAAGTTCATCAGCTACATTAGTACGGGAAGTAGAGTTGTGAAAGTAGGCAGATATACCAATCATATTAGCAAAGAATATGCGACATTTTTCATTTAAACTACACCCATGTTGCAAAACCAAATTTAATCTATGTGCTAGACAGTGAGTGAATAATGCGTTAGGTGCAATAGCTTTTATTCTGGCTTGTAAGCCCGTTATATTCCCTGCCATGACACTAGCACCGTCATAACATTGACCAACTAACTTTTGTTCAATATTAAAATCTTGTAGAATAGTATTAATTAAATTAAACAATCCTTCTGCAGTCCGATCTTCACTGACATTATGAAATCCAAAAAAACGCTCAACTAATTCAGATTTTTTAGTGACATATCTTAAAATAACAGAACACTGTGTTTTTTGGGTAATATCAGTTGTATCATTAATTTGAATAGAATAAAATATACTATCTCTAACTTCTTGTTTAGTATGATTTGACAAATATTCAGAAATACAAAAAATTAAATCATTTTGAATGATTTTTGATGTACCAGAAAACTTATTTTGAATAGTTTTGTAATGATTTTGAATTTCTAATGAGAATCTACTAAAAAACATTTCAAATAACTCTTTGTAATTACCTTTATTTAATGAACTACTACTTTCATCATGTCCACGTAAAGCTAATTCTTGTTTGGACAAATATAATACTAAATCAATCAAATGCTCCATAAATAGTCGATTTAGTCTTACATTTTCATTGTAATTTTTCTTAAATAATTTACCATGTTCCTTAAGTGTATCTACAACAGTGACTGTATTATTTTCTAAATTTTTAAAGCTGTAATGATTATGGACATGATCTTTAGAAGATTCATGTCTTTGAATACTTCTAGATAAATTTTTTAAGTCATTGTAACCTTCTGTAACCCAAACAGACTTTGTTTGACTGAACAACAAACATGGCCAACAAAATAACTTTTGTAGATAATGACTACCACACAACCATGAATGTTTACTATACACATTTGAATTAAATGATCTACTGAATACTTTGGAACGTATCTTGTCAGTGAACAAACATGTAAGATGAGGAGTTAATTTACCTTGTCTAAGTAAATCGTTTTTATTAACTATATTCCAACGCCTATATGGAGTTTCTAGTAACAAGACAACGGGATCGTACAAAGGATTCATTATAACAAAAAATAAATATGAAATGGTTTTTGAAAATATAAAATGTATTCAATTATATTCACACTTAACAAAAGTCAAAATTACACGTCAAGCCAATTAGTCACAACTACTAACTACAAATCAAAATTATGATTTATGATTACTACAAAATTGAAAATATTTAGTGATAGGTGGCAATCAGCAAGAACAATAAAATGCTATTGATAATGATAAATATTAAATGATAACAATTAATAACAAATTGATAAACAATTAGCAATATTACTATTTACCAGTGACCATTATGGTCACGAGACGACGAAGTCGTAACGGAGTTTATTAAAAACATTGCCTCCTTAAAAGTGATGCGCATGCGCAGTTACAATTATTTCGTGTTTGTGTGTGTGTGTATTTAATGTGTACACGACTGTACCTCAGGAGGCAGCGAAAATCAGTTGTCTCCGCCGTGGAGCTAATAGTCATGACAAAATAGATAGGTATGATGACAATAGTTTTCATTATATTCTTTTTCGCGCACCACGCCCACTGTAGTTCGCCTACTATCATTGGTTGTGATATTTTACCGCGAGAATACAAATTATCAATGTTATCTTAATGATAATATTATAATTTATAACTTTACTTACTACTTTTGTTTTTCAAGTAAATTTTGAGTTTGATTTTGATTTTTAACTTCCAAAGCAGTTATTATTTCGCGATCCATAGTCTTTCTATTTATCACTATATTGTGGTATTTTTACATATTTTTTGTATAATACTATAATAGTTAAATATGCCTGTTTGTAGTTTTATTAATTGTATGACTGGTAGTAAAAGCAAACATGTGGTAAAAATTACGAATCGTACAGTAACCACATATAGGTTTCCTAAAGATCCTTATATGAGGAAGTTGTGGCAAGATCAAGCTCAACGTGGATATAAGAAAAGTAATATTAATTTTGAATCAGGTCTGTATTCATTAAAGTACCTATATAATATATTAAATCATTTTATGTATCAAATAATATATAGATTAAAATTGTTAAACATTAATGTGAAACAATAATTTTATATTAGCTGTAATTTGCTCTCTTCATTTCGCTCCATATCATTACAATAACAACAGCACAGATAAATGTAAACTTAAACCTGATGCGATTCCATTGAGGTGATAATTTTTGTTTTTTGTGGTAAAGTGATAATTTTCTATAATATGTATTTGTAATAATTTTTCTAGTTTGAATGGTATAGATTATTCTGATGTACCTTTTATTAGTACTACTCCGATAAAAGAGCCCTCCAAGAGCCCTGTAAATGATAAACTTGAAGTTATAACCACTCCATCAGGAAAATTTTATGTGTAAGGCTTAAATTAAATTACTTGATTAAACAAAAAATGTGTATGCATATTTTATGTATCTCACACAATAATAAACAAAATAATTATTATTGCTTATCTTTATGTTTTTATTAGAGAGAATATTATACCTGATCCAAATAGTTTACCAGAAAATCTGACATTAAGGTAGATATTTTAATTAACCAATACCTATCAAACTTAAATAATTTAATACATTTTACATTTATTAGCAAAAATGTAAGTCGTAAAAGATTATTTGATGGCAAAAAAAGTCTATCAATTAGTGAAGACTTAGGAGTTGAACCTCTTATATTAGTAAATGAACCAATAGAAGAGCAGATTTATAAGTAATGTATTTGATGGTTTAATTTAATTTAGCTGTATACTCCTCTACAACTATCTGTGTCTGTATATTAAAACTAATAATGTAATTTTTTGTTTATGTTATAATATTCATGACCAAACATAATTTGTCATGGTTATGATTAATACGTAGAACTTGGAAAAAGCTCAAAGGTGGATGATTCAATTTAGTGGAAAACATACTTGCAGTTACTCTTTGAAAAATCTTGTTTTTAATATTATGTAAAATTATGTTTGCATGTTAATTAGTATTAATACATGATTTTTTTTTTATACAAAAAAAATTATAAATGTGTAGATTATTTAGTTTATTAACATTTTCCTGTGCTAATTGTTGTAATAGAAACACTTTATGTATAAAATGTTGTTAAAATAAAAAAAAGTTATTTAAGAAACTTTTGAATTGTTTTGTGTTCTAGTTTATATCAATTCATATTAATTTCATCATATAAATAATATATATACATTTATTATGAAATTTAGATTGACAAATGAAATACAATTGTTAAAAGATGAAAATGAAAGACTTATCAAAAATAACTTAAGTTTAAAACAACTAGTTAAATCACAGAAGGATTTATTACTTGAAGAAGAACATATATTTGAAGTTCGTTTTAAAAAATTATTATCAGACATATTTACTCCTACACAAATTAATCTTATACTACACTTCTTAAAAAAAGTGTATAAATGGCAACCTAATGATATAGCATCAGCTATTTCGTTAAGAAGTATTAGTCCTAGGGCATATACATTTCTACGTGAAACAAAAAAGTTTCCTTTACCAGGTTACAAATCATTTACTTTTACCTTAAGCAGTTAGATAGAATAAACATTGTTATAATTACAAATTTAATCATATAGGTTTATCTACTCTTCGTCAATGGGCATCAACATTTGAATTAAATCCTGGAATATTATATAATGTATTGCATTTGATGAAGGCTAAAGGTAAACATTTTTAATTGTTACAAAGATGGAAACTTATGTACATAAAATAACAACGAAAATTTAGTTACAATGACATCATATATATTTATGTCCATACTTATTATTTATATTATGCTAAAAAGTGCTAAAAAAAAAATTAACAGGCGAACAATTAAGTAAACTTGAAAAATTATGTGTTTTATCGTTTGATGAAACATATGTATCTAAAAGAATTTGCTATGACAAAAAAAAAGAACAGTTCCTGGGTCCTCATAGATGTGTACAAGTTGCTATGATAAGAGGTAAGTTTTAGTGTTCAGCTTTTAAGTATAATACAATAAATATATACTACAATACTTAACATAAAAAAAAACTAAAATGTATAAATATTTGTGGTAGGTCTTTTCGCAAAGTGGAAACAACCAGTTTTTTATGATTATGATGTACCGATGAAACCAGAACTGTTACTTAAAATAATACAGGAGTTATATGACGTAGGGTACAATGTTATTGCCATAGTAAATGACATGGGTGCAACTAACATCGGTCTATGGAGAGACTTAAATATCTCCATTGATAATGTATCTTTTCCTCATCCTGCAACAACCAATAATGTATATGTGTTTGCAGATGTTCCTCATCTGTTAAAGTTAGCTAGGAATCATTTTATTGACCAGTAAGACATTATTTAACAATTATACAATAATATTATGATACCTTAATGTAATATTTTTTAGAGGATATATTTTATCTAATGAAAAGTTTATTGGTAAAAATATTCTTCAAGAATTAATTAATATAAATAGTGAAAACGATTATAAAATTGCACATAAACTTTGTGAACGTCATCTTTTGGTTGAGGGAACTTCCAGGATGAATGTAAAACTTGCAGCACACATTTTTTCGAATTCAGTTGCTAAAGCAATATCATATGCAGGACAAAATGGACATTTTAATACCTATAATTGGAAAGAAGTGAATTTAATAATTTAAAAATGTATACAAGACAATGTTAGAAATAAACAAACTTTATTATTTTTTAGGCATCAACAATGATTAAATTATTTAATGATTGGTTTGATTTACATAATTCTTCACACAAATACGACCATGGAAGACCAAGTTTTGGACTTGACATTATAAACCAAAAAAATCTTCTTTTAGAAATGAACGAGTTCATTTCTAAGATGATTGTACATGGAAAAAAAAAGGAACATTACTTCCATTTCAAAAAGGTTGATAAGTTTAGGAATAATAATATTAATACTATATTATATTTAATATTATTTTTTAGGAATTTTAATATCAAATAATTCGTTAATGATGTTGTGGGACAATTTAAAAAATTATAATGAAGAAATATTTTATATTACCACAAGAAATTTAAACCAAGATCTAGTAGAAAATACATTCAGTTATCTGAAAGGAATGTGTGGTAGTGCCAGTAATAATTTAACTGTGCTTGATTTTAAATACAGGTATGGGTTAAGTTAAACTGTGTAGGTAGTATAATATTATAATATTATACCTACTTTTCAGTCTTCGCTGGTACATTCTTGGGAAACATTCCAATTGTATTTTCACCAATAATACCAACTCTGAGTGTGGAAATGAAATAAACCTTTTAAGTGAAAACGAATGTTTAACTAGCCAATTTATTCAATGCTCTGAAATCATTCCTAAATCTGATGATGTCATATTGGAGTTAGGAGAAGATACAACATTAGTTCAACCAGAAGGGCTTGACCTACTAAAACAATTTGAAATGTTTGTAAGTATAAAAATTAAAAATTTAAACCTTGATAATTACCTAGGTACTTCCTTATTAAAGTAAGAATCTTA